>CM017444.1:24268545-24411318 GCA_007726485.1 Eragrostis curvula | reverse complement strand
TTGAAACACATTGTCGACTCCACCATTAAGGATGTCCTTGATTTACGCCTTTCATGGACTCAGGAATCAACAGCAAGGATTGCAATATGATGATTCCTGGAGATTGAAACATTGGTAGCAGGTGCAGAATCACCATTGACACGAACTGCTCATTACGACTTGGCCGCCTACCTTATCCTTTGTGTGCTACCCACTAGCGCCATGGTCATCAACTAGAATTCCACTGCTGACAAGTGACAACGATGCCATAACTCAGGCATGTGCATGGCTCGGGATTAGTAGACAGAGTCCATGCTAATGTCACGCCTACAGGTACGACCAGTCAGTTAGCCTCCTAACCACATATGGCTATCCTTGGTGAGGCAGCCATTAGCATCCACCCTATGTGCATCATCCTTTTCTGCCTCCATCCTAAGAAAACAAATGAAACCAAAGCCATGGTAGTCCACCATGTTCGGGAGGAACATCCTACTACTGCTTAGGAGGCCACCATCATCTTTGACATATAAACATCTTGCAATGGCAGTGCACTATGTCCAAAGGAACACACGATTGCCAAGGAGTTCCTTGCTAGGGCTTCCATTATTCTAGTCATCGTTAAATCTATTTCACCACTTGGAGCCAACCTAGACATTACGCCTTCCCTAACGCGACCCTAGAGAATTTAATTCCATTGCACAACTAACAATATCCACTTTGTCCGTTGGTTACAACTCTTATGGATTGGAATTAAGCACTCATACCCAATATTCATGGGTGCATATTGGCTATCTGATCTTAGCTGCTCACAACAACAAAGAGCCACTATATCAGCAGGAGCAGAAAACACGTAGCGCGCGGTTTTGAACGTCATCCGCTGCTATAATGGAGGAAAGGCTGCTGTGCTTTTCAGCCTGCTCTATAAAAGGATTGTAGTGGCAGACCGAAACAACACCTGCCGCTACAAACAATTTGTAGCGGCAGTCTGGAACACCGGCCGCCGCTGCCGCTACAAATGAAGCCAAGTGGGATGTTTCCATCCGCCACTACAAGTGCGTTGTAGCAGCAGATTGAAACATGGGCCACTGCTACAAAGTGTGCTACTGTATATATGGGTCCCTCAGGCCGTTCAATGTTTCACTAGAACAGTGGCGGCCTCATTTTTGAGAATTCTGCAAAAATGAGAGGGGGAAGGTTCTAATTTCGTTTTTCTTGGATGAGATTTTCTGGCAAGGTAAACCCAAGTGATTCCATGTGTTTATTTCATATTTCATGGCAAATTTGAGCTCAATTTTGAGTTTGAAATTTTAATGGATTACATCCAAATTCATCAAAATTCTCTTGGTTTAAATCATAGTTTGGGGGAGCCTCCACTTTGTGTTGGCATCACTTTGAATTATTCTTTCTACCTTGACATCTTTTATGTAGACCTAATGATAGATCTAGCTAGTTTGCTTTGGGAGAGAGATGGGGAATGGGACGGAGGTAGGAGAAGTGGGGGGGGGGGGGGGTGGGTCATGCGGATATATTGATATATTTTTATTACCATTTAAGTTCACTTCTTATATGCAAAATTTTATATTAATTTTTTACATACTATACTTCATCATAATACATATATTATTTCATATATTAATTATGAGATGCTCCATTATTTTTATTAATTATCCTATGAATGAATTATATATGCAGTTATAGTTATTCCTTGGAAGGTGCGAGATGGAAACATCTTAGATTTAGGACGCGCCAAGACCAGGAGAATTACTTCTCGTTCATCGCTCCTAGTTCAACGAAAGTAGAATTTCCTACTGTCAAGCACTGCTCTACGAGAGTAGAATTTCTACTGACTATTGCCATAAGGATCTCTTTTATTTTCTATGAGGAATTTCTTGGCTAACGGAAATTTGGAACTTTAAATTTTGGACAGCTATCCCCTCAGATTAATCAATGGTTCAAGGGAAAAGGTTCACCGCCCCAAGATGGATGCTATCATGCGTTGCGGAGCTTGCTGACAAGGAAATCATGGTGGAAAAGCCACGTATGGAGGAGAAAGTGCGCCATCTGGCCGTTGATCTTTCCATCTGCACCAACAAAGGCGTCAATGCATCTCGGGACTTCATCGACAACACCATGATCGATGCCACTATACTTGGAGTTACGCCATCTTCCTTGGATGATCTTGATTAGCATCTTTCCACTCTCCCAGACATTGAACATATTGTCGACATGCCCATATGGTAGACAACATTGCTATAATGGGAGCTTGCCGCAAGATCTGGGTGGTGCTAGCTTCGTTCTTCCTGCACATCCAAGCATTGAGGACATGGAATTCTTTGGCATATACAACAACAACGATCGAGGTTCTGAGGAGTTCGCCATTGATGATTATAATATGGACTTTATCAACAAGCCTCCCAAAGCAACAGATTTGAATGGACCATGACGTATCCGACTATTTCGCTCTACATCAGAAGGACAACACGGCTATCCTAGATCGTGACAAGGTGGTGTTAGATTGATCTCCTAAGCCCAAAAGCCCAAAGGCTTAAGGGGCCTTGATCTGCGCCCTGATCGGGGGCGCCCAACCCAACCCTGGTTGGTGGGCCCCTGTTGCCAGCGCTATATAAAGAGGTGGGGTCCGGCGGCTCTCGATACGAGGTTCACCGTGAGCACCGCACCCACCGACAAACCCTAACCCGATCCCGAGGGGGCGCTGAGGTAACGGGAAGCCCCACCCGCCGCCACCACGTCGCAGTACGGCCCCGGCGTCCCGGGCCAGTGCCGCTACCGGCCCGAGGGCTACAGGCATCTCACCCGGGGCCGCACCTCTGCCCCGACGCTGACGACCGCCGCCGCTCGTCGTCGCCATGGCTGCATCCGCTCCCGCTGCTGCACACGAAGGTGTGCATCACTCTCTCTCTCTCTCTCTCTTAGATCCAGTCTTACTCATGCACTAAAATTGATGCTAGGACTCGTCTTGATCTACTGCTAGTGTTTCACAGAGTATAACAATGGTATCAGAGCAGGTACACAGGTGGTGGGATAAGAGAGCACATATATCGCATGGTGAGCATAAACAATAAGCTTAAGCCAATGGACCTTGCTTTCAAGGATGATCACATTGTCCATTTGATTTTTGCTTCATTGCCAAAGACTTTTGACACCTTCATTGTTGGGTACAACATGTCCCCAGAGAAATGGGACATAGAGAAGGCCATTGCAATGTGTGTGCAAGAAGAGGAAAGATTGCCCCCGAATTCCATCAACTATGTGAAGAACAAGAATGGGAATCCTTCCTCCTCCTCCTCTAAGGGAAAAGGTCCTCAGCAGTTTCAGGCAAGAGGTCCTCAGCATTTTCAGGGACAGTCCTCCCAGCAGCATAGACCTAAAGATGGATAATTTACTGTGGGAAAAGACCAATGTATGCACTGCTTGGGTAAAGGACACTACAAGAAAGATTGTCCCAAGTACTTAAAGATGATCATGGAAAAGAGAGGTGGGAACATTATCTCATTTGTAAATGAATCCCTGTATATAGATTATTCGAAATCTACTTGGTGGATTGACTCAGGAGCAACTATTCATGTTGCAAACTCTTTACAGGGATTCCGTTCGACGAGGGCAACTCAAAGAAGCGAAAGACAAATTAAAGTCGCCAACAGAGTCGAGGCAGATGTCGAAGCAGTTGGAGATCTTCTCTTAGAGCTTGACACCGGCTTTGATTTATTTCTTAGAGATGTTTTTTATGTACCGACTTTGCAGAGAAACTAAATAAGTGTGTCTCGTCTAGATGATGATGGATTTGATTGTCATTTTGGTAATTCCAGATGTGTAATAGAGATTGATAATAGAGTTGCTACTATTGCTTTTAAGAGAAACGATCTTTATCTTTTATCGCTGCGTGAAAGTGTGAATTCCGTATGTGATGTGAATGCAACCATATCCTCATCAACAGAAAATAATAGAAAACGAAAGAGAAAAGATAACGAATCGTCGAAATTGTGGCATTGTCGCTTGGGCCACATTTCGAGGGGGAGAATAGAAAGACTCATTAAAAATGATATTCTTCCCGCGCTAGAATTTTCAGACTCAGAACAATGCATTGATTGCATAAAAGGAAAATATGTAAAGAAAATAAAGAAAGGAGCTGTTAGGAGCACGGGTGTTTTAGACATAATTCACACCGACATCTGTGGTCCATTTTCAGTAAAAAGCATAGATGGCTATGATTCGTTCATAACATTCACAGATGATTATTCCCGCTATGGATATATTTATCCTATTAAAGAAAGATTAGAAGCGTTAGATAAATTCAAGATATTCAAGGCTGAAGTCGAAAATCAGCACAGTTTAAAGATAAAAGTAGTCAGATCCGATTGTGGAGGGGAATACTATAGTCGGCATACCTCATATGGCCAAGTTCCAGGACCTTTTGCAAGGTTCCTACAGGAACAAGGCATAGTAGCCCAGTATTCAATGCCGGGCGAGCCTCAGCAGAATAGAGTGGCAGAAAGACGCAACCGTACCCTAATGGATATGGTGCGTAGTATGATCAGTTATTCGACACTCCCAGTGAGTTTGTGGATGGAGGCATTAAAAACCGCCATTCATATTCTCAACAGAGTACCCAGTAAATCGGTGCCCAAAACACCGTATGAGTTGTGGACAGGAAGAGTACCCTCACTAGCACACCTACGGGTCTGGGGGAGTCCTGCTGAGGCAAAAGTATTCAACCCGAATATTGGGAAGCTAGATCCCAAAACAGAGACGTGCCATTTTATTGGCTATCCAGAAAAGTCAAAGGGTTATCGATTCTACTGTCCAGATAGATATACAAAGTTTATAGAAACAAGACACGCTGCCTTTTTAGAAGAAGAAATGATCCGGGGGAGCGTGGCAGTTCGAGAGATTGATCTTGAGGAGAAGCGGGTGTACGCGCCCAATCCAATGATTCAAGAACATTTCTTTTCACTACCCGTTGTGGCTGCACCGACAGTGCGAGACACTGCGATGTCAGCCCCTGTGGTGGTTCCTCCTGTGGCAACAACGAATGAAAACGTGGAACCTGTCCTTCAGGATCCTATAGAGCCCATTGCCTCAGAATAAGGGGAGCCGCAATAACCTCCAATAGAAAATGCTCCAGATGTAGAGGTACAACCTCCGATAGAAAATGAGCAAAATGTAGAGGCCCCTAGAAGGTCTCAAAGAGCAAGGAGGTCGGCTATTTCCAGTGATTATGAAGTATATAACACTGAGAGTTGTCAAGAATATCAAATGGAGGATGACCCTACCTCATTTGAAGAAGCCATGAGAAGCGAGCATTCATCTAAGTGGTTAGCAGCCATGGAAGATGAAATGAGATCGATGAGTACCAACGATGTTTGGGACTTAGTAGAAATTCCTGAAGGAGTCAAGCCAGTAGGCTGTAAATGGGTCTACAAAACTAAATATGACTCTCAAGGGAATATAGAAAAGTTTAAAGCGCGACTTGTGGCAAAAGGGTATACGCAAAGAGAGGGAGTTGATTACAACGAGACCTTTTCTCCAGTCTCATGTAAAGATTCCTTCAGAGTCATTATGGCCCTTGTGGCTCATTTTGATCTAGAATTGTATCAAATAGATGTAAAGACGGTATTTCTTAATGGGGATGTAGATAAAGAGTTTTACATGGCACAACCGAAAGGTTTTGTTGTGAACGGAAAAGAAAAGATGGGATGCCGCCTAAAGAAATCAATTTATGGGTTAAAGCAAGCTTCAAGGATGTGGTTTTTGAAGTTTGATAGTATGATTAAAGGATTCGGGTTTTAACAGAATGTGGAGGATAATTGCGTATATGTAAAGTTCAAGAATGGAAAGTATATCTTCCTAATCTTGTATGTGGATGATATCCTGCTTGCAAGCAGTGACGTCAGTCTACTACTGGAAACAAAGAAATTCTTGTCCTCATAATTTGAAATGAAAGATCTTGGTGAAGCGAAATTCGTCTTAGGAATTGAAATTCATCGAGACAGATCAAAGGGGGTATTAGGACTATCACAAAAGACATACATAGAAAAGGTCCTGAAGAAATACAATATGCACAGATGCAGTGCCTCACCTGCTCCTATAGTCAAGGGCGATAGATATGGGGACTTTCAATGTCCAAAGAATCAATATGAAAAAGATCAAATGAAATCGGTACCATATGCTTCAGCTGTCGGAAGCTTACAGTATGCACAAGTGTGCACACGCCCTGACATTGCTTTTGTTACCGGGTTGCTGGGCAGATTCCAGAGTAATCCAGGACTAGAACATTGGAAATTGATAAAGAAAGTTCTGCGCTATTTGCAAGGAACAAAAGGCCTCATGTTGACATACAGAAGAACAGATTCTCTGCAAATAACGGCATATGCAGATGCTGATTTTGCGGGAGATAACAGAAAATCGACGTCGGGATATGTGTTCACTCTCGCGGGAGGAGCCATATCATGGAAAAGTTGCAAACAAACCGTCACTGCAGCATCCACAATGTATGCCGAGTTTGTTGCATGTTTTGAGGCCGAAGGGCAGGTGAACTGGCTAAAGAAATTTGTACCCGGATTGAGAGTGGTTGATGACATCTCTAGACCACTAAAGATGTACTGCGATAATGAACCCGCAGTAATGTATGCTCACAACAACAAGTCAAGTGCTGCTGCCAAACACATTGACATAAAGTTCTATGTTGTGAAAGATAAAGTCCGAGATCAAGTCATAAGTCTCGAGCACATACGTACAGAGAAAATGCTCACGGATCTGCTAACGAAAGGCTTACCACCCAGCGTGTTCAAGGAGCACGTAGCCGGCATGGGGTTAAGGGACAACCTATGATCTCTGGACTAAAGAGGCCCAAAAAAAAAAGAATAAAGAACTGTTTCAGAATGGAGGCGTGTATTGTAGCTGTTGATTCTATCGGCGAGATATGACCGTGACGATGAGACATGCTCGATGCATTAATCTACGACGAGACAAGTGAAAAAGAAAAAGAAAAGGAAAAGACAAAAGATGAGATCAAGGGGGAGATTGTTAGATTGATCTCCTAAGCCCAAAAGCCCAAAGGCTTAAGGGGCCTTGATCTGCGCCCTGATCGGGGGCGCCAACCCAACCCTGGTTGGTGGGCCCCTGTTGCTAGCGCTATATAAAGAGGTGGGGTCCGGCGGCTCTCGATACGAGGTTCATCTTGAGCACCGCACCCACCGACAAACCCTAACCCGATCCCGAGGGGGCGCTGAGGCAACGGGAAGCCCCACCCGCCGCCACCACGTCGCAGTACGGCCCCGGCGTCCCGGGCCAGTGCCGCTACCGGCCCGAGGGCTACAGGCATCTCACCCAGGGCCGCACTTCTGCCCCGACGCCGACGACCGCAGCCGTCGCACCACCGCCGCCCGTCGTCACCATGGTTGCATCCGCTCCCGCTGCTACACACGAAGGTGTGCATCACTCTCTCTCTCTCTCTCTCAGATCCAGTCTTACTCATGCACTAAAATTGATGCTAGGACTCGTCTTGATCTACTGCTAGTGTTTCACAGAGTATAACATGTGACCATCAACATGAAAAACATCAAGGATAACAAGCAACATAAGCCTACACCATTGTTGTTCAATGTTATTTTGCTTGCATTATCACTCAAGCCTTTTGGGACTTATGCTACCTCAACATTGTGCTTACTCAACATTGTCAACATCTGGGACTTAGCATGGGCACCCAACTACCTTGTTAAAGTTTGAGGTGTTTGCAACTATCTGGGAGCGGAACATCGACAACGTCGCGGATCGGACTCCCCCACTCCCTTATACGACAGCAAGAGTGTAACACCATCCATCCTCTTCAAAGGCATTCTACAAAGAAAGGGGAGCACACCACTTGGGATAGGTGATCCCAAAGGTGCCGATAGCTTCTTCCGCAACATCAGCGTGACAAGTTTCAATCACATCATCTCCGGCTTCATCTTCCTCAGCCTCGGCAACATTTTGGAGCTTTGTACATTATCGACTCCATCACCTATCATCTTCAACCCCAAGAAGAGAGAACCCCAGGACAAGGACGCGCTGGATATTAAAGGGGCTGGATATATTATGTGCCAAGATGAGATCGACGACCATAACAAGCGGATGGGCCGCGACGCATAAATGACGGCCTAGCGCATCGACAACAAGCAGAAGGAGATGGGCCGCGACGCCATGGCACCCATCATGGGGTCGGCCAGTAGGGGGCGGCCTAGGCGCTCATCCATAGTGGCTAGACAGCCCATTAGCAATTACTTGGTCATTAAAATTAATTAGGTCTAGGGTTTCCAGAGTCTTCTAGATTAGATTGGAATTACTTGGTCAATAAGTCTAATGCTCCAGCTCCCAAGAGGGAGTAAGAGTTAATACCCTCCAATTCTCCAGCTCCCTGGCTGCCGCCACCCTCTCCAAACCCTAGTGCGCCTCCGCTGCCTCCATATATAATATTGGGTGCTACTTGGCTCTTTAGAATAACATGCGGCCACATGGCAACTTTGAGGCCAGTAAGTTTCACTCGCTCCTGCTACAGGTTTATAAGACAGTGATTGCAGAATTATAATCTGAGGGTATTTTCAGACAATCAAATTTTCAATGAAGCTCATATGATAGGCAACCCTCTATCTTGGTAGAGCTTATATACGACCATTCTTTCTTTTGGGGCTGATACCTGTGTTTTTGGTGCCCCAATCTGAGTAGCAACAGAAAACAAAATTGTGACCACAATGAGATGATCTGTATTTTATTAGATTCACTTGAAATCTGTGCAATGACACAAAGCTTGCAAAAAAAGATTATATATGTCACTGTCAATAACAGCTCAAAACTAACACCGGATTTTCTTGCAAAAAAATGAAGCTTTTCTTATTTCACTCTTATATTGGACCTTTGTTTTAGGTGCATTGTGCCCTCTGTTTTTGCCTTATTAATAAATATATCTGGCCATCAGTAAAATGGTTTGCAGCTACTCGTTAGTAACAAGAACTGCACTGAAATAGGGGTAAGGAGCGATGGATGCGTCGATCTGTGATTATTTCTAATGAAAATTGACCTCTCGGTGCGCTCTGTCTTCACAAGGTCTGGGTCCACATTCAGCACGTATTGATCTTGATTTTAAACTGCTCTACATCAAAGTTTTGTGGATGTTAAGGCTTTCTCGTTCTATGCTTGTGTACTAAAACATATATATTGTGTTTTGCGTTTGATTTACTTTGCCCAACCAGTATCACCCTTAGCACGGGCACTATACCAGTAGTTGGGCAAGTATTTGTAGTACATTTGATGAAGAAGTACAATTTGAACATTTGATTTATCACAATAAATACAGAAAGAGATATATGTTTGTTATTAGTTACTCCTAATTGGCCAGTTAATTTTACCTTGACACAAAGATAAATATAACACCTTTTTAAGGTCAATAGGCTCATACTTCAGCTATAGCACATACTGCTGGTTATTCAACGTACCTTTTCCAGCTTACTTAGAAGATATGTTTTGAATTGCCGAGCTTCACGCTCACTCGAGTCTGCTTCCACAGTAATCGCGACCTCGTACGCGGTGAACCGGCCTTGTTTAGCAAACACCAAAAACCGAACTCAAATCATAACAAGAAGTCACGTGGAATGGTGGAAAACATTGGTGCAGAGGAGATAAGCAATCATAAAAGTTTTTTAATTTTTTTCTTTTTGACGCAAAAAGAAATCTAATAATGCATTCACTCAAGTACCCTTTGGTAGGAAGCAAAAAGAAAAAAAATGACCAACAACAGAAGGTACGCACAGAGGAAGGCGACGCGGCGATTATCCTTCTCGATCGCGTTTGCAGTGCGCAGGATGGGGTACACTCGCTGCATGAGCGACCGGGGTACCTTCTCAGCCACATCGATAGAGGTCACCTCCTCCTCCCCAGGGAGCTTCTCCTCTTCTTCTTCCGTCTCCTCCTCCTCCCCAATGATCTCACTCTCCTCCAAATCCGGCAGCTCCCAGTCAGACGGGTACCAAGGCAGCGGCCTCACTGACGCCCCGCCACTCCTCGCGGCCATGGCTCCCTCAACGGTAGTCGAGCAGTAGGATTATCGGCTGTGTCGGTGGGGTTGTGGAAACGGAAGGAAGGGAACGCCCGGAGGGGGTCGAGTCGTCTTCTTAACATGTGCCATCGGACGGCACCTGTTAGCTGTACGGCCGGAGGTGGAATTCGGGTTGGCCGGCGAGAGAAGCGAGGAATTGGTTCTTGGGAATCGTCAAAGGAAGCAGAGCAAGAAAGCGGGAACAGGATGGACCTGTGTACCTGTTCTATTTATGCTTTTCTTGTCATCTCGAGAAAGCAAAAGGGCTTCTCACTGGTTGGCTGAACTTTTGTTCAGCCCCTGTTTGGAACGCGGGATCTCCTCCACATTCATGCAGCGATTGAACCGTTTCAAAATTCCTGTAAACTCGTGCGAAATTCCTATATTCAAAGTATTAGGGTCTGTCTAGTTGACAGTTAGGTAAAAATAATTAAATTACAGTAAGATTTTAAACCAGTAGGGAGATGACACGTAAGATGTAGCTGGCACGAAAAAATTTGATTGTTTATCGTTGTTTTTTCAGTCAGATTTTTCTCCCACTTGCAATGTAACTGTTAAAAAGTGTAAAGGCACTCGATTTTGTTTGTAATGTGTTTTTATTTAGACAGAACCAAATTTACATTATTTTAGTGTAGGGAGGTACTGGCTACAAGGGTGCTGATTGTTTCACTCCTGGAGCCTGAGTGAAGCGTTCCTGACTTTCACAGGATCGAGTCGGAAATACCGGTGAATAGACACAACAGTACAACAGATAAAAAGCATAAATTTAAGTCTTAAAGTGATTACATTAGTCCAATTAAAATAATGAGTAACACAGCGGAAGTCGAAACGATACAAGTACAAGTCCAAAGGTAAATAAAGATACAAGCGCACGCACTCACGATACACGAATCCGCATCACAAAGCCTTCATGATGCGAACTCAAGAGGAGATCACTCCTCGGGCTCCCAGTGAGCCGTCCAGCCTACAGAAGGCTGTCCGTCCCAAAGCCCACCTCCACCTACACAAAAACATAAAGAGACAAACCCTGAGCAACTAATACTCAGCAAGACTTATCCGTCAAGGTGGCTAATTACAGCCGACTTCTAAAATGCAAGGCTACAAAGGGTAGGCTGACTTGATAGCATAAAACGCACTAATTACTTGGTCCTTACTTTCAAGTTTTATTTCATATTAAGTACTTAACCCATAAAATAGTGCACTTATCTCTAAAACAGGTAAGAGTAACAATACATCAGATAAGCAATATACAGTAATAAAATATAACAGTAATCAAATAGCATAAACATATCATCAACCATATATCACTACGAGGTGACTCAGTGAGCAAGGTTGCTCATGTCCAAGAGCGGCGGCATCGACGCACATCCTGCAGGAGAAAACCTGACCACACGACGCACACGCGCAAAAGTCGCATGCGGCAACTGTTTGCAAAGGTCCCCCTGGAGCTAGGCTGGGTCCAACTCCTCCCGAGAAAGGCCTTCCCGAACGGTCCCCGTCCCAGACGTACACCCTGATTGAAAAGCATCCTTTCTCTCCTGAATACCATGATAAAAAGAGCAGGCTTCCGCCGCGCACCAGGGCAACCTAAGCTTCTAAATTTACTAGGCCCATAAAAACACTAGCATGTGATCAGTACGTTCGAACTTGCTCAACAGGGCCAACAACAGACGGTCCTTAACCGACACAGACGGGGCTACCACCGTGAAGGCCCAGCCTTCTCCAACCATCCTATACAAAAAATTCCCCGTCCGGTCTAAACAAATCCTAAATTCATCTAGTACAATCTTGAGTGATTCCTATCATGCGAGTGGGACCTACCACTCGTCTTCTACCATCCGCTAGCCACTAAGCATAGCAAGCTCTAACGTTAACCTAGACCACATCTACAAAAATAGGACACAAGGTAGATCTAGAAGGGTAGTCCTAATGCAGTTCTAAAGTTTCACATCAACTCCTAATAAACCTAACGCACAATCAATTACTAGCCCCAAACAAGTGAGAAAATAAAATCCTAATAAGGTAGGCATGCACCGGGGCTTTCCTGGCTCAAGGATGATACTAGCAAAAACACAATCAGCAGTGACGTTCGTCAGTGGCTCCTCCTCAGCCTGCTCCAGCAACTGGCCCTCCACCTGCTCCTGAATCGCCTCGAGAGCTATATGCCATGACAAGGAAATGCAAGTTAGATGCAATAACATGATGCAAATAAGAAATTAATTCATTCTTGGATAGTCCATTACACTGTGAGTGCAAGTGATTAACTTTGTTATTTATTTTGTCTGAAGCATTTCCTTCATTGACTCTTATTTAAGTTAATCATTTAATCAACTTGAGTTGATTAAATAAATAAAATGATGTTGAAATTTAGTTTATATCCAGTGGCATTTTTCTAGTGAAAGTTACTCTGGAAGTAATTTACTGTGAAGTTTGGTGATTTGTTACGTTACAGATTATTTTTAACAATTTAAACAACACAGTCATGATTTAATTCATAGGAAACTAATTAAACAGAATATGACAGTAGAAAAATGTTCTGTACGTGTGCTGACAGTAGCTTAACAAGCATGCACGATTCCAGGATTTATGAAGCAACAGAGGATTAATTATGATTTAAACAAATTGTGGACAGTTGCATTTATACAGGGAGCCGATGAAGATGACTGAGTGATCTAACATTTTTGTTAGATAGAGCAGGTCACAATGAAGTCAACAAAATTGGTTTCATATTTTTAGGAGGTGTATTTATTTTGCTATGTATTTTACAATTTTTTGCGATTTAAAGGAAATTCCAGGAATTGGAAAAATTACAGACCACTCGAATCTGAGCCACAGGGAGGGCCACACGAAGTGCAGCACACCAGATCTGGGCCGCGCCACACCAGATCCACACCAGATCTGAGCTCGACCAGGACGGTCGGAGCTCGCCGGAGAGCGACGGCAGCTCGCTGGAACCGGGTCACAAGACCAGGATAAATTCCAAACAAATACTAGCATGAAGCAAAGCTCAAGCCGCATCCATTTGAGGGGTTTGTGGTCGACGGGGATCGCCGAAGAATGGCCAGCGATGAGCACGGCGGGCTAGTAGGGTTCGGCAAGGTCGCACGTGTGGTACGAGGCATGAAAAATCTGGTTAAAATGTGAAGGAGCTACTCGGTGTGCTGAAGAGCGGTGCAGTAGACGACGGGGAGGCACGGAAGTAGGATTTCACCGTGGAGGTGTTTGCGTTCTTGCAACAGATGGTGGGGAAAAGCTGCGGCTCGGTGAGTTGGGCTGCGCGATTGGAGAAATACAGGGTCAGGGACATGTGCGAACAAGTTTCATACCTCCATGAGCGAGTAATTGAAGAACTACTCAGTAGACAAGGAGAATTGAATGGCAAGGCGGTGGAGGTCACTCGGCTGGACTTGGAGAAGAATCCAAATTCACACCTCTCAGCCTGGGGAAGGAGCAAAGGGTGCCATGTCGAGGTACAGCGTGGTGCAGTGTACCCTTTTGCGTAGCGGCTTGGCTCGGGCAGGTCGTCGGCGGGGAAGCGGTGAGCCAAGCACGAGCTTCGAGCGGCAATTGTAGGTGGCGACTGTTGGCAGTGCTAAGGCCTAACAGAAATTAATCTGCAAGCGTACAGATACCGATGTAGCTTTCACCTAGGAGTATTCCTAAGATATCGAATCCACAGGGAACGAACAGTGTAAAAGATACTCTAATCCTACTGAATTATCCAAGAGAGGGGGCACGAGATTAGTAGTGAATGCAGTAATGATAAAAGAGTCTAATGTCAAGGAATTATGTAGCTGGGTAAATTGGTAAGGTCCTTACTCTATCATTTGTTTAGGGGCACACGCATTTCCTTAGCAGCAACCCGAGAATTAGGTTCAACTACTGAGGCTACTACGTGCTATTGAAAACCCTACCATCTCGATAACCCACACGTGGTGGATTGCAAAGGCCGATTGTATCTGTCACATACAGCGGTTACCATCGTCCGTCAGATTACGAGCAGATCAAGGATAACTCTAGATCTAAACACCACATTTACATCTATCGTCACAACTAGCGAGTGAATACGATAAGCTAGTCAATATAGCAAGTAAACACTAGAATCGATATGCTAATTAGTGACGTTTTTAACGCATCACCGACTGCTTGTCAGCAGTCGAGCGTGGTCAATCGTGATTTATGACCTTTTTTAGACACAGACCATAGGATGGTGACGGTTGCTCATTCGTCATAAACTGAGCCGAACCTAGCCACTGGCCACGTCGGATGGCGATCCGACATGGCAGTGCCCATTTTTGCCATAAATCGTGATTTGGTCCACTAACGGCCCAATTTCAGCTGGGCCGTTTTGTTACTGTTTTAGCAGCATATAGGCCCAACAAATATAGTGGGTCCCACACAAAGTGGGCCTTTTTGTTACTGTTTCAGCTGACATGTGGGGCCAGGATTCATTGTGGGTCCCTGTTGGCGGTCGTTAAAACCCATTTCGACCTTCAACATTCCGGTAAAAAAAAGCCTTTCACCAAGATTCTGTGCATAGTAGTTAGGAACTAACACACTTCTACGAGTTTTGATGAGTTTTAGATGCAGGAGTGAATAATGGAGGAAATTGGGCATGTGTAAAGAAAACACAGGCTGGCCGGCCCCATCATAGGCCGGCCGGCCCCCCTTGGCGCCCAAAGGCCTCGGCCTTCCTCCAGCAGGCTGTAAACAGGCCAAAACGTTAGAAACCAAAGCCTGTTCAGCGAGTTTCTACCGACATACCGTCTGGTGGGCTGTTTGGGCCTCAACTTGGCCCTTACTCAAGTTCTGCCGTCCCATGAAGTAACCGACCTTCGGACCGACTTCAGGAGGCGATCTGGAGCGTCGACAGAAGATGCGGTGGCCAACCGCCACAATGGACGGCCGACCGGCCCCCCTACTAGGCCGGCCGGCCTGACTTGGCGGCCCCGCCACTCCACCTCATGCTATAAAGACCCCCCTGTCCTAATGAAGCTATAAATACCCCGGTTGTCTTCAGTAGCAACTCGTACCTCACTGATCTAAGCGATCCATTACTTATTTGTGAAGAAGTAGAGTTAGAATTGGGAGTTAGAGTAGAGTAGAGTAGAGTGAGAGCTCTCTCGAGGTTCTGGAAGTCTTCTCAGAGGTTTGGTATTGTTCTTGTATCTTAACTCTTGTAGAAGTATTCTTTTCCTTATTTATATAATTATTTACTTAATTATTTATTTAGTTTATTCTTTATTTATTTCTTTTAGTAATTATCTTTCTATTTAAGTTTATTTACTTAGTTAAGCGCTCATAGAGTCTTGTTGTGGGTTTCGTGATTGTGTCTATGTAGTATGAGTGAGTGCTTTGCCGGAATGGAGTCCGCGCTTAGTGAAAGCTATGCTACATTCTTAGATAGGGCTATTATCTCGATCAAGGATAGTTCCTCTAGGGTAGTTGTAAGCGGGGTGCCTAGAGCTATACCTATGCACGATTGGCGTACGTCTTTACGGAGGATGGTAGCCCCACGTGTGGCAGGCGTGTTTAGGCCTCTGCAATCCACCACGTTCAAAGGCAGACCAACCGGGTCTTCAATAGCGGTTAGTTCTCAGGGTGAACCTGCAGTATTGGGGTTCAATGCCCTGGCAAATGGCCGTACTCTGAAACAACAATGACTTGTATGTGTACAACCTTAACCAAAGTACATAAATGTTGGCGGTGAATATGCGTGTTATTAATTTTCCATTAATTCCGCAAGTACAGGGAACACCATTGTAGCATTTCACCTTAGAGTATTCCAGGGTTATCGTATTTATATTTTCCTCAGGGAAGTACAGCGATAGGAAGTTGAAAATGTAACAAAGTAGATGCTATTATGCGAAATAACGATACCTTACTTAAGACGGGGGTAAAAGGGGTACATGATATATGGGTGGCACTCACCATATAATCCAAGGAATTAAAAGAGATAGTAGAAGTTACATTGGGATAACAACGAGATAGAGACAAAGATTCCTACGTGTTAATCTTACATCTATTTACTTCAAGCAATTAGTTCTACAAGGTTATGTACTATAGTTAAGGTTATGCAAACTCAAATCATGTTGTTTCGGAGCACGGCCATTATGCCACGTTGGTACTGAACCCCGATACTGCAGGTTCCCCGTGGGACCTAACCGCTATTGAGAACCCGGTTGGTTTGCCTTTGAACGTGGCGGATTGCAGAGGCCTGAACACGCCTGTCACACATGGGGCTACCGTCCTCAGTACAGACAGACGCCAATCGTGCATAGGTATAGCTTTAAGCACCACGCTTATAACTATCTTAGAGGAACTACTCTTGATCGAGAGAATAGCCCTATCTAAGAATGTAGCACAGCTTTCACTAAGCGCGAACTCCATTTCGGCAAAGCACTCACTCATACTACTTAGACACAATCACGAAACCCACAACAAGACTCTAATGAACACTAGCTTAACTAAGTAAATAAAATTAAATAGAAAATAATTACTAAAAGAAATAAATAAAGAATAAACTAAATAATTATATAAATAATAAAGAGTAATTCTACAAGAGTTAAGATACAAGAACAATACCGAAACTCCGAGAAGACTTCCGGAACCTCGAGAAGAGCTCTCACTCTACTCTACTCTACTCTAACTCCCAAATAATAACTCTACTTCTACAAATGAGTAATGGATCTCTTTGATCAGTGAGGAGCGAATTGTTCCTGCAGACACCAGGGCTATTTATAGCCTCCTTAGGACAGGGGGGCTTATGTAGGCGAAGGAGACGTGGCGGGGCCGCCAAGCCAGGCCGGCCGGCCGGCCGTCCACTGTGGCGGTTCGCCACCGCGTCTTGCGTGGACGCTCCAGATTGCCTCCTGGTGTTGGTTCGAAGGTCGGTTACTTCGTGGGGGTGGCAGAACTTGAGTAAGGGCCAAGTTGAGGCCCAAACAGCCCACCAGACGGTATGTCGGTAGAATTCTGATGAACAGGCTTTAGTTTGTGACGTTTCAGCCCAATTACAGCCTGCTGGAGGAAGACCGGGGTCAGTGGGCGACAAGTGGGGCCGGCCGGCCCCACCCTGCCTTTTTCTCGGTGCAGGCCTACTTTATTGCATAATTCACTCCTGCATCCAAAAATCACCAAAACTTGTGGAAATAGGTTAATTCCTAACTACTATGCATAGAACCTTGGTGATTAGCATTTATTTACCGATATGTTCACGGTGATTTCGGGGTTTTTTGCACCGTCAACAAACTCCCCAAGCTTAACCTTTGCTCGTCCTCGAGCAAACAAGTCAGGGTACCGGCGGATCCAGAGTTACAAAGATAGCGCCCCAAGAGTAACAAAGATGCAACCACGTACTCCCTAAATGGTGGTAAGTATACAAGAGCACGGAATTTTCACGAGTGTTGCACATGTGTGGGGCGTGTATGCTTCACCTTGTCATATAGCATTGAAAACTAGAACAACATTTTTGAACAAAACAATTCTAGCAGGTTTTAGTCCAGAGTTTTTATGTGCTGCAAGACAAGGTAAAAATTTCTCCTTTGTTTTGGTCCACACTTCCCTTCCCTCCAGTGAGTCTATTCCTACAAGCTTCACTCAAATCCTACCTTCTACCAAATGAGGCTTGTATGTGGAGCTTGGTAAGGATATGCATATTTGTCATGCATGTATTGTAAAGCTAAAGAATAAATCTCAAGAGACATAGCAACTCTTTATATCTCGGTCATATGGAAAATGGTGATGGAGGGGGAGAAGATGAACACACACTGATGGAAATGGTTTTGCAAACTTTTGGTCTTCTTTTATGCTCATGCTCAAGATGTTTATGATAAGAACCTCAGTGCATAATTGCAAATCATGGAGTCTTTCTTTTCTTTTCTTTTTTTTGGACTCCATGATGCATTGGCACTAGCGATGATAGGTTCATGGGCATTTTGAAATATTCTTGAGCTTTTTTATGTAGACCAAAAGATTTTGCAAATGTGATGATGGTGGATGGAAATGTTTGATGATTTTTCAAACATTCCTTTTTGGTAGAAAGAAAACAAAAACTCACGCGAAGGAATAATGACCGAGATTTAGAGTGCTTACTCTCAAAAGCATTTAAACCTTAACAAAACTCAACGCATGAGCAAATGGCTATGAGTGGGGCTGTTTCAAATATTTTCATGATATGGCTCTGGTAGGTAAATAAATCCTCACAAGGGAAGTGCTTACAAAATGAAAGGGTTTTTAGGTACTTGCAGCAATTAGAATAGAAAACATCTTTGAACTTTTACCATGCTAAGAACTGCAAAAATCCTAATCATGCCATATCATAGTTCACAATGCTTAGATTTGGTGTGATGTATGCAACCCACAAAAATGTAGCAACACGAGTGATGTGACTATGCTCAAGTATAAATAACACACATGTCAGGAGTAGAGGTTGCATCAATGCGACACAAGGGGAGCTATCATGTAACTACTTATCATTTCCTTTAAGTGTAGCAATCACCAAGATTCTATTATTTTTATTCAATAGGGAGTATTTTATTGATCGTTAGAAATACTTACCTGGCGGTCCTCCCCAAGCTTGAGTCTTTGCGAGACTTAAGCTTGTATTGAATCGCCAATTTTCCTGCGGGTCCTCCCCAAGCTTGAGCCTTTGCAAGGCTTAAGCTTGAATAGGCCGCATCCTCCATCCTTCTTGTACCTGCAAAAAGAATGAGGGTGATACATGTGGCTAGCCCCTAATGGGCATCAGCGAAAATCTTACTATTTTTGGTATTTTTATATTTTACAGTTTTTATTTTGTTTTCTAAGTTTAATGAAAAAGCAAGTGCCAGGCCCGGCTAATGGATAACGATTGGGATGGCCTCCCCAATCGGAGGGCTCTCATTTTTACGTCTTTGAGCTAGACGTTCTCCTTCTTGTTCAGCTCGATTGGACCTCGCTCGCCGGAGAATCAGGCAGTGTAGAAGTTCCTTCTTTCTTCCGCCACACTTTGGTTGTCTTCTTTGTGCTTGTGGCGGCGACCATTGTTGTAGGCGCCAATGTTGTACTCTCCTCTGTGGGTACCTTTGCTGCCCGTTTGTTCTTGGAGCGCCTAGCTCTCCTCCTTTTTAGCGACTTTGATTCGCCTGTTGTTTCTTGAAGTGCTGAGGGTGCTTGTGGCGTCTTGGGCTGCTCGAGTACTTTCTTCGGACTTCTCCAATAGTTGGCTAGCCGTCTTTCCATTTCTCTTGCTAGGTAGTTCCTCATGTGTGTGATGAGCTTGTCTGGCTGCGGCATGGGTGGAGTGATCTCAATCTTCTCCACTTCTCTCGGGTTCTTTCCATAGAAGACCCTCACTTGGTTGCACTGTTCAACTTTAGGCTTGAAGTTGAATGTTTCCTCTCTGCCGTTGAAATCCAAGCGAATCTCCCCTGTCCCCATGTTGATGTTGGCATTGGTGGCGTTCAAGAATGGCCTCCCAAGGATGATAGGGATCTTGTCGTCTATCTCCATGTCTAGCACAACAAAATCAATGGGAACATAGAGATCCTTGATTTGTACCAGGACATTCTTGGCTATCCCCTCCGGAATCCGTAGTGACCGGTCTGCAAGCTGTATGTGCATCTTTGTTGGAGATAATGAGTGGTCCAACCAGTCATGTATCGCCTTTGGCATGATGCTCACACTTGCTCCCACATCACACAGTGCTCGAGAGAAGCACCTCTCGTTGACCAAACATGGAATGCTTGGACAGCCTGGATCCTTCTATGATCCATCCTCGGGGTACGGAGAATCCTTATATCTTTCTTCACACCTGATAGTTATTGCATTTACAGTCTCCTTTGGGTTGACTTCAGGTTGCCCCGGAAGTCAACCCACAATAGGAGGCTGCACAGCTGAAGCAATTTGCGCAATTTGTGTTTCTAGCATTTTATTATGGCTAGGCTGGTTTTGCAGTGCAGTGCTGAACGACTCTAGCTTAGCATCTATGCTTTCCAAGGCCTTATCAGTAGAAATAAATTTCTTACTAATGCCATCATCGATCTTAACCTGGCCCAGCACTAGATCCTTGATAGAGGGCTCATAACGAGAGAATTTACCATTACCATTACCTCCCTGATGTTTGTTGAAGAAGTGGTCGGACTTGGAGTTCCAGCCGTAGTTGTTCTGGGGATGGAATCCATTGCCATTGTTGAGGAAGTTGCATTCCTCCATGGCGTTGGGGCAATGAATTCCCAGGTGCCCCGTGTTGCCACACTCTTCACACGTCATGCGAGAATCCGTAACCTGCAGATCTTGTGAAGTCTTCATCTTCTCAAGGACTTGATCAAGCTTGAGTGCAAGCATGTCCAAGGCCTCCACTTGATGTACTCCTCGTCCCTTGCTTGGGAACACTTGACGTTCGTCGTGGCTTTGATTGGCCACCACCTTCTCAATCAGCTTCTTAGAGTTTGTCACGCTAAGAGAGAAGAAAGAGCCGCCTGCAGCGGCGTCGAGGTGCTCCCTTGTGGTAGGCTTCAGTCCATGGTAGAAGCTTTGGATGAGGAGCCATGGCTCCATGCCGTGATGTGGGCATGCGAGCACATAATCCTGCACCCTTGTCCAGGCTTCAGAGATGGACTCATCTGCGAGCTGTTGGAAGCCCGTAATCTTGTTGCGCAGGGCAGTTGTCTTGCCCGGCGGGAAGAACTTGGCGAGAAAGGCATTTGAGCATGCCTCCCAGGTGTTGAGAGCCTCAAAGTTAGCGTAGTACCACTACAAGGCCTTCCCCAACAGCGAGAATGGAAAGAGCTGCTAGCGAATCTCGTCTTGAGATTGATCCTTGCGTGCAAATGTGTTGCACGTTATCAAGAACCTTTGGAGGTGAGAGTTTGCATCCTCCGAAGATTTGTCACAGAAAGGACTGGCCAAGATCATGTTGAGCAGGGTCGGCTTGAGCTCGTAGTCCTTGTTGTTGACACGTGGGAGGTGTCCCACGCGGATGTTCTCCATCTTTGGTGCGGAGAACTCATGGATCGACTTCTCGACCGGCTCACCCATGCTGTTGTTGGTTGAGGTTGAAGCGGATGGGTCGTCGACCGGTGAGGGGGATCCTTCGACAGCCAGAGCTTTGGACGTCGTACGTGCAGAAGGAGGGGTGAGTCTTGCTCTTGCCCTCCTCAAGAACTGCTCTGGGTCGGAGTGGAAGTTATCTGGTAGGTCGAAACCAGTCATGCACGGTCATGTTTAAAAGTCCACAACAAGAAAACAGGACAAGGGTAAGCCCGCAAAAGTAAGTAAAGTTACTTTCACAATAGTATACAATATTATACTTCAAAATCCTAGCTGCTACTTCCCCGGCAACGGTGCTAGAAATGCTTGTTGGCGGTGAATATGCGTGTTATTAATTTTTCATTAATTCCGCAAGCGCACGGAACACCATTGTAGCATTTCACCTTGGAGTATTCCAGGGTTATCGTATTTATATTTTCCTCAGGGAAGTAGAGCGATAGGAAGTTGAAAATGTAACAAAGTAGATCCTATTATACGAAATAACGATACCTTACTTAAGACAGGGGTAAAAGAGGTACATGATATATGGGTGGCACTCACCATATAATCCAAGGAATTAAAAGAGATAGTAGAAGTTACATTGGGAGAACAACGAGATAGAGACAAAGATTCTCATGTGTTAATCTTACATCTATTTACTTCTAGCAATTAGTTCTGTAAGGTTATGTACTATAGTTAAGGTTATGCACACTCAAATCATGTTGTTTTGGAGCACGGCCATTATGCCAAGGTTGGTACTGAACCCTGATACTGCAGGTTCCCCTTGGGACCTAATCGCTATTGAGAACCCGGTTGGTTTTCCTTTGAACTTGGCGGATTGCAGAGGCCTGAACCCGCCTGTCACACGTGGGGCTACCGTCCTCCGTAAAGATAGACGCCAATCATGCCTAGGTATAGCTCTAAGCACCATGCTTACAACTATCCTAGAGGAACTACTCTTCGAGAGAATAACCCTATCTAAGAATGTAGCACAGCTTTCACTAAGCGTGAACTCCATTTCGGCAAAGCACTCACTCATACTACTTAGACACAATCACGAAACCCACAATAAGACTCTAATGAGCACTAGCTTAACTAAGTAAATAAACTTAGATAGAAAATAATTACTAAAAGAAATAAATAAAGAATAAACTAAATAATTATATAAATAATAAAGAGTAATTCTACAAGAGTTAAGATACAAGAACAATACCGAAACTCCGAGAAGACTTCCAAAACCTCGAGAAGAGCTCTCACTCTACTCTTCTCTACTCTAACTCCCAAATAATAACTCTACTTCTACAAATGAGTAATGGATCTCTTGGATCAGTGAGGTGTGAATTGTTCCTGCGGACACCAGGGCTATTTATAGCCTCCTTAGGACATGGGGGCTTATGTAGGCGAAGGAGACATGGCGGGGCCGAAAAAGCCAGGCCGGCCGGCCTAGTAGGGGGCCGGCCAGCCGTCCACTGTGGCGATTCGCCACCGCCTCTTGCGTGGACGCTCCAGATTGCCTCCTTGTGTTGGTTCGAAGGTCGGTTACTTCGTGGGGGCGGCAGAACTTGAGTAAGGGCCAAGTTGAGGCCCAAACAGCCCATCAGACGGTATATCGGTGGAATTCTGCTGAACAGGCTTTAGTTTGTGACGTTTCAGCCCAATTACAGCCTGCTGGAGAAAGACCGGGGTCAGTGGGCGACAAGTGGGGCCGGCCGGCCTGCCTTTTTCTCGGTGCAGGCCCACTTTATTGCATAATTCACTCCTGCATCCAAAAGTCACCAAAACTTGTGGAAATAGGTTAATTCCTAACTACTATGCATAGAACCTTGGTGATTAGCATTTATTTACCGATATGTTGACGGTGATTTCGGGGTTTTTTGCACCGTCAACAATAAACCAATAGAACTAATTGCTACAAGTAAATAGATGTAAGAATAACACATAGGAATCTTTATCTCTATCTCGTTGTTCTCCCAATGTAACTTCTACTGTATACTATTTTATCCTTGGATTATATGGTGAGTGCCACCCATATGTCATGTACCCTTTTTACCCCGTCTTAAGTAAGGTATTGTTATTTGCACAATAATTACCTACTTTGTTACAAATTCAACTTCCTATCGCTCTACCTCCCTGCGGAAATATAAATACGATAACCCTAGAATACTCCACAGCAAAATGCTACAATTGTGTTCCGTGCACTTGCGGAATTAATGGAATTTTAATTATACGCATAAGAACCGCCAACAAGCATTTCTGGCGCCGTTGCCGGGGAAGTAGCAGCTAGGAATTGAATTATAACATCGTACACTTATTGTAAAAGTAACTTTACTTACTTTTGCGGGATTACCATTGTCCTGTTTTCTTGTTGTGGACTTTTAAACAGGACCGTGCATGACTGGTTTCGACCTACCAGACAACTTCCACGCCAATCCAGAACAGTTCTTGAGAAGGGCGAGAGCTAGGCTCACCCCTCCTCCCGCACGTACAACGTCCAAAGTTCTGGCTCTCGAAGGATCTACTTCATCGAACGTCCAGCCGCTTGCTATCGAAGCACCCACCATCAACATGGCTGACCAGAACGCCGAGAAGGCGATCCATTAGTTCTCCGCACCAACAATGGAGAACATCCGCGTGGGACACTTCCCACGTTTGAACAACAAGGACTATGAGCTGAAGCCGGCCTTGCTCAACATGATCTTGGCCAGTCCTTTCTGTGGCAAACCTTCGGAGGATGCAAACTCTCACCTCCAGAGGTTCCTGATGACGTGCAACACATTTTCACGCAAGGATCAATCTCAAGAAGAGATTCGCTTGCAGCTCTTTTCATTCTCGCTTTTGGGGAAGGCACTTCAATGGTTCTATGCGAACTTTGAAGCCCTCAACACTTGGGAGGCATGCTCAAACGCCTTCCTCACCAAGTTCTTCCCACCGGGCAAGACAACTGCCCTGCTGTTGGTGATTCTTTTGCGCAATATTATTTTCCATTAATTCCGCAAGCGCACGGAATACCATTGTAGCATTTCACCTTAGAGTATTCCAGGGTTATCGTATTTGTAATTTTCTCAGAGAAGTAGAGCGATAGGGAGTTGAAATGTAACAAAGTAGATACATATTGTGCGAAATAACAATACCTTACTTAAGACAGTGGTAAAAAGGGTACATGATATATGGGTGGCACTCACCATATAATCCAAAGATAAATAGTATACAGTAGAAGTTACATTGGGAGAACAACAAGATAGAGACAAAGGTTCCTATGTGTTAATCTTACCTCTATTTACTTCTACCAATTAGTTCTGCAAGGTTATGTACTATAGTTAAGGTTATGCACACTCAAGTCATGTTGTTTCGGAGCACGGCCATCATTCCAAGGTTGGAACTGAACCCCAATACTACAGGTTCCCTCTATTGAAAACCCGGTTGGATTGTCTTTGAACGTGGCGGATTGTAGAGGCCTGAACATGCCTGTCACACGTGGGGCTACCGTCCTCCGTAAAGACAAACGCCAATCGTGCATAGGTATAGCTCTAAGCACCATGCTTACAACTATCCTAGAGGAACTATCCTTAATCAAGATAATAGCTCTATCTAAGAATGTAGCATAGCTTTCACTAAGCGCGAACTCCATTTCGGCAAAGCACTCACTCATACTACTTATACACAATCACGAAACCCACAACAAGACTCTTACAAGCACTAGCTTCACTAAGTAAATAAACTTAAATAGAAAAGAATTACGGAAAGAAATAAATAAAGAATAAACTAAATAATTTTAGAAATAATTATATAAATAAATAAAGAGTAATTCTACTAGAGTTAAGATACAAGAACAATACTGAAACTCCGAGAAGACTTCCGAAACCTCGAGAAGAGCTCTCACTCTACTCTACTCTAACTCCCAATACTAACTCTACTTCTACACAAATGAGGAATGGATCTCTTGGATCAGTGAGGTGCGAATTGTTTCTGCAGACCACCGGGGTATTTATAGGGTCATTAGGACCAGGAGGGTCTTATAGCTGACGAAGACTTGGTGGGGCCGCCAAGCCAGGCCGGCCGGCCTAGTAGGGGGCGGCCAGCCTCTTGCGTGGACGCTTCAGATCACCTCCTAAGGTCGGTCCAAAGGTCGGTTACTTCGTGGGGGCGGCAAAACTTGAGTAAGGGCCAAGTTGAGGCCCAAACAGCCCACCAGACGGTATATCGGTGGAAATCCGCTGGAGGAAGGCTGAGGCCTTTGGGCACCAAGGGGGGACGGCCGGCCTAAGGTGGGGCCGGTTGGCCTGACTTTTCTTTGAGTCAGGGCCAGTTTCCTCCATTATTTACTCCTGCATCCAAAATTCACCAAAACTTGTGGAAGTATGTTAATTCCTAACTACTATGCACAGAACCTTGGTGATTAGCTTTTATTTACCGATATGTTGAGGGTCGAAATGCGATTTTTCGACCATCAACACCTGCGCAACATGATTACGAGCTTCCAACAGCTCGCAGATGAGTCTATCTCTGAAGCTTGGGAAAGGATGTAGGATTACATGCTCGCATGCTCACACCATGGCATGGAGCCATGGCTCCTCATCCAAAGCTTCTACCATGAACTGAAGCCCACTGCAAGGGAGCACCTCGACGCCGCTGCGGGTAGCTCTTTCTTCTCACTTAGCGTGAAGAACGCTATGAAGCTAATTGAGAAGGTGACGGCCAACCAAAGCCTTGGCGAACGCCAAGTGCTCCTGATATGCACACGCGTACGGATTATGCGAGAGCAACCTTTGTGACCTGATCTTCTCGTAGGATCCAACAAGAACTTGATAAGTATTGATCCGTGACCTGATGAAGAGGCAGTGCACCGTGAGCTTTTCACACGCGACGAACTACCGAGACAATCGCCCTTCCACGTACCAACGAAGCTAACCCACGCAATCACGCCGTATAGACGTGAAGGCACGAACTAGGTGAACCGTAGTTCGGCGTTCTACAACTCCCTCAGGAATCGGAAGAACAAGTGTGCAATCCTCTCAAGACTCACAGAAGATGAACAACACAACCATGTGTATTCTGGAAATTAGAAGCCAAAAAGTCCCCTGTAGCTGCCTATTACAAGCTCATATATACTACTACCGAGAGTGCTTTCAGTTTTACATTAAAATAATTGGAAACTGAAACCTCTTAGTCTCTCACGCCCCCATTAGTATTTTCTAGGCTGCTGGACTTCCTTGCATGTGGGCAGGCGTGAAGAATAGCAAGCATCTGGTTCCTTATTTTTCAATTGTCTTGCTGATAACATTATTCACTTGAGCATGCACGTTACTAGCTTCATGGCAAAACTTGGTACAAGAGCTCCTGTCCATTATTCCGGCTTCACTTGGCAGTAGTCGAGGCACCTCTGAAATTAAAGAGAAACAAAATATAATACTTATTTATTATAAATATGATATAGAAAATTAGGGATAGCTTTCACCTATTCATCTTTGTCTCAGCTTATTCAACTTTGAAACAATTTTCAAATAATTGGTTTCATGTGTTTGGTAGCAGCAGGCTCGGAGGAGAGAAATTATCATCATCCCACACTCTCTCATATATGCCATCGTTCCTTAAAACATTAAAACAAGAACTCGGCAGTACGGAGTTATTGCAAGTAATATTATTTAACAAAGCAAGGTTAGTGTTCACCTGATTGTGTATTTCCTTCTCCAATTGTTTAGCTCTACTCCTTGTGATTGGTCCAGCAGTACTAGTAGATATGTTCTCATCAGTCTCCCCCTCTTGAGAAGGAGTCGTCCTCGACTCCAATTCTTCAACAAAAGGAACCAAATCCTTGACGTTAAATGTGGAGCTGACATCTTTATATTCTGATGGTAATTCTATCTTGTATGCATTGTCATTTATCCTTTGGAGTACTTTGAATGGACCATCTCCTCGTGGTGATAGTTTACTCTTACGCTTGCTTGGAAAGCGATCCTTGCGTAGATGTAGCCACACAAGACCTTTGTTTGCTTGTTTAGCATACTGTGCATATTTCTTCTCAATGTTCCTTCGTGTTTCCTCATGTAATTTCTTAATAAACTCCGCTCGTTTTGTAGCATCCAAGTTAACTTGCTCCTGCAATGGTAAAGGCAAAAGATCCATGGGAGTATGCGGTTTAAAGCCATAAACAATCTCAAATGGACAGAAATTTGTGGTTGAGTGTACCGCCCTGTTGTAGGCAAACTCCATGTGTGGTAGACAATCTTCCCACATCTTTAAATTCTTTTTTAGTACAGCTCTCAACATGGTTGAAAATGTACGATTTACAACTTTAGTTTGTCCGTCGGTTTGCGGGTGGCATGTGGTTGAAAATAATAACTTGGTTCCAAGTTTTCCCCAAAGTGTCTTCCAAAAATAGCTTAGAAATTTAGCATCGCGGTCGGAAACAATCGTCTTTGGCACTCCATGTAAGCGAACTATCTCCTTGAAATAAAAATCAGCAACATGTGAAGCATGATCGTTCTTATGGCATGGAATAAAATGCGCCTTTTTTGAAAAGCGGTCAACAACAACAAATATTGAGTCCCTCCCCCTTTGAGTCCTAGGAAACCCCAAAATAAAATCCATAGATATGTCTTCCCAAGGTACATTTGGAATAGGTAATGGAGTATATAAACCATGGGGATTAAGATGGGACTTAGCTTTCAAGCAAGTTGTGCATCTCTCCACGTAGTGTTGTACATCACGTCTCATGTGGGGCCAAAAGAAATTATCAGCAAGCATGTCCAAAGTCTTTTTGATGCCAAAATGACCAGCTAATCCAGCAGCATGTGCTTCCTGCAAAAGAACATTGCGAATCGAGCAAGCTGGAATACATAGTTTGTTAGTTCGAAATAAGAATCCGTCATGTACATAGAACTTATCCCATCCCTTTCCATCAATACATTTAGAGAAAGCATCTTTGAAATTTAAATCATCACAATATAGAATTTTAATGGATTCCAAACCAAACATTTTAGCATCCAATTGAGTAACTAGAGCACATCTTCTTGATAAAGCATCTGCAACAATGTTTTCTTTACCTTTTTTGTGTTTCACAACATAAGGAAAAGTTTCAATAAATTCTATCCATTTTGCATGCCGACGGTTCAGCTTACCTTGACTTTTGAGATATTTCAGTGCTTCATGGTCAGAGTGTATAACAAATTCTTTAGGCCATAAATAGTGCTGCCATGTTTCCAAAACTCGAACTAATGCATAAAGCTCTTTGTCATATACAGAATAGTTCAGATTTAGACCATTTAATTTTTCTGAAAAATAAGCAATTGGTTTACCTTCTTGAAGTAGTACACCGCCAATACCGACACCGCTAACGTCACATTCAATCTCAAAAGCCTAACCAAAGTTTGGTAGTTGAAGTAGTGGAGCTTCACAAAGTTTTCTTTTCAACTCATGAAAGGCTTGGTCCTGCTCGTCTCTGTTGGTATTTCTTACGTCACAGATAAATCCGCAAGCGCACGGAATACCGTTGTAGCACTTCACCCGGGAGTATTCCAAGGTATCGTATTTGTTTTCCCCAAGGAACGGAGTTATTCTACCGCAAGGCAAGTTTTACCCAAGGACAACCAAGACAACTAGCAGCTTAGGATTGAGAGGGTGATTATTATCTAGATATTTCTAAGGTTAGACGAATTCAGGTTCTACTCGTCTACTTCGAGCACCGGCTTAGGCTTTGGTCTGCCAAGCCACTCCGGCTAATGGCTCTACTATGTACCCGAACGTGGAGGGTTCCTTTGGATGGACAGGGCTGTCACTTCCTGCCACCTACCTCTACAAACCGTGGAGCACACAGCGGTCAAAGGTGACCTCCAGCCTAGACACCACGTCTATGCTATCGATCACTACTCTAGCCCCGGCCTGATACTGATTCAGAGAACTAGAGCACTCCTTGCGGAGCGACGATCCCGTTGAACGAGTTTAACAAGAATTATGCCTAGACGAATGATAAAGCTCAATAGATAGATAATCACCACGTATAATCACTAGAAGTGTTTACACGCCAAGGTAAAAGAATAGGAACTAAACCTCCAATGAAAAGGGGAGGAGAACTCCTATCTCTTCCTTGCCCTCTCTCCTATTCTACTAAAATACAAGAGGCTCTCGGCCTGTGGATTGGAAATGAGGAGAGTCTTGTGTCTTGTGGTGTGTTGTTGTTTTGAGAGGGGGGGGGTACCCCTTTATTTATAGCCTTGGAAGGTCGGCAACTTTGAGGCGGTTCCCGAGGTCGGTGACAATTAATGCAGTGGGAACCGACATCCAGAGGTCGGTTGTGAACCGCCATAAAAAGATGGGCCAGGGGGGCCTCCCTGTCAGGTCGGCCGACCTGGCCAGGGGGGGTCGGCCGACCTGGCCTGGGCCCCACTGGGTCTCATCTTCCTCTGGCTTCCTCCCTTGGCTGTGTACAGGCCCAATCCACTTGCATTATTTGATCTTGACACTTGATTCTGTGGTTTTGGGCTTTTGGACTAAGTTCTTTAGTCCGGGAAAATCTGTTGATTGCAAAAGTTCATGCTTGGAGCCTGTTTTCCCTTGTTTTTATACGAATTGCACCTGCACTCATAATTTCACCAAGACTAGTGGAATTTGTTAGAAATAAGCCCTATGTCTACCCTTGGTGATGGTGTTAGGTCCAAAAGGTGCATAAAGTTGACGGTAAAAATGGGTCGTAAGGACCGTCAACAAGATCCCCCACACTTAGCTCTTTGCTCGTCCTCGAGTAAAGCTGTGAGTGGAAACTGAGAGGAACTCTTCCCTTAGGTAAGTGAAATCTGCACACAAGCTATTACAAGCCACACCTTTCCACCCATGAACATGATGGTGGCTAACATGTATTCTTGGATGATTGAAAAGTGGAACGATTCATGACTTAAGTCACCTTGCCTTCACCTACTAAGTACCTTGGATTTTTGAAAGAGTTTTGAAAAATATAAACAACATAGCTCTTGCTCCTCTATTGATTCTCTCGGATCGCTCAAAAAGTGTATTTTCCTTACCAGAGCATTATCTTGCCTCTTTTGTCCTACTTCTAAGGCTTGTATGTGGAGCTCAAGGTAGGGATAGAAGAGGCATACTTGTATCACAAATATTGCTGAACCAAAAGAAAGGATCCACGGAGAATTCAAGTCATACAACCTTGATCAAGAAGTGCATGTGTGGATGGATGTGTGGATGTTTATATGTGACGACTCCTTTATTGGATTTTACCTCTCTTTGTTTTGTATTTCCGAGACATGGCTATCATTTTTCTTTCTTTTCTTTTCATGCTCTGTATATGAGCATTTTTCTCTTTCTTTATCTTGCTCATCTTTTTGTGAGTCTTCTTTTTCTTTTGCATAGCCATGTCCCTCTTTTGTTTATTTGAGAGAGAGAGGTAAAATGGGATAAAAGTGAGGAGTGTCTTTATTTGGATGGGTGGATGTGCTAACTCCTGGTGTAGGAGTTTAGCATTTTTGGTGGATCGTGTACGTGATCTTGATCAAGAGAGCATGACAGGTTTCCCACTAGGGTCGCAAAATTTTGGAAAAGCTCATTGCAAAAACAAGTAGCATATGTATGTATGTTTGATAGTTGTGATTAACATATGGCATTGGTAGGAATTTATGTATCAAAAGAGGAGCAGCAAGCCATGATATTTTAACTTTTTGAAATAAAACTCCCAAGGACTTCGTAGATTTAAACAAAGGATCATTTCATCGAACCATATCACACTCGCCAATTATCTAGAAAAACATGGGTCCTATGGATAGATTGTTCGCAAGCAGGTGGTGATGGAGCGAGTAATAACAAGTGTGCATGATTATGTTGAGAGCAAAAGGGAGAGTATTGGGTTTTATAAAGATGTGCTGAAAAGAAATTTTCCCAAGTTTTAATTGGTCAAGTTTTATTTTCGTATCTCAGAATGAACTTGACAGGTATGGTAGGCAAAAAGGGAGTGTGGGAAACAAACTTGAGTAGCACGGGAAAGCAGAGGCCCAGTGGGACCCACCAGGGGTCGGCCGACCTGGTCCAGGGGGGTCGGCCGACCTGGTGTGGCCTCCACTGGTGCCCAATTTTCGCTTATTTGTTGGTGTTGTCCTTCCCATGATGGTTCTGAGTGATTTGCGCGTGTTTGTTTCTGTTTTCGCGATGTATCCCCCCCACACTTGCCTTTTTGCCTGTTTCCTTCAAAATAGACAAAGATATTTTGGAAACACAAATTGCTCTACCGGTATGGAAGCCCGGGGAGCACTAATTTGATTGAATTTAGCAAATGAGCAGGCGCATTACAATTTTGAGGAAATTAAAAATGATGAAAGCAAATGGAATTGAACTAAAATGCGCCGAGGGAAATGATAATCGCGGAGGGGTTTTAATTGTAGAATTTTTCCTCCTTCCCCGCGTCCTTGAAAAAACGCTTGATCTTCATGTTGGTGCTGCGGCGATGAGCATCTTGGTCGTCTCGCATTTCAGCAAGCGCGTCTTTCATCTCCGCCATTTTGTCGCTTAAGCGTTCATGAGCGTAGCGGAGGTCGTTGTGCTTAGCGAGGAGGCGTTGATAAGGAGTCCTTTTTGGGGTCTTTTCCTCCTCGCTTTCATACATCCCTCCTGTCTTCTTGATGGGGGAGGTGGAGAGGCGCCTCCTCACTCTTTTAGGAGGAGTGGTGCTCATGGACTCGAGGGCGCCTCTCTTCTCCGCCGAAGTGAGTGGTGGGTGGAGTTGCTTTCCACCACCACGAATGCACGTGATCTTGAACCGAGTGCCCGCCTTCTTGGCGGGGCTAGTCATGTTGCGCCCTTCATATTGGTGGTGCACCACATTCCCGCTCTTTGTAGCGAGGGTGCCGACATACTTCTCCCCTGGATGGAGAGAGCTTTCGGCCTCATCGCGGCTTGGCTTCTTGGGAATGGTTTTTCCTTTGCCGTAGCGTGGTGGTGCACTAGCAGGAGGGTTCTTGGAGGGGTCTTTTGCTGCTGGTGGAGGTGATGTGAGGGCGAGAGGGGCTTCTTGGACGAACATGGCTTGCTCATGGATCGGGGTGACGGGATCAAGGATGTTTTCAAGGCCAAGTTTGCGGCAAAGCTCACTAGTGGAGGCTGGGACATCAAAGCTTGGGATGCTGCTGTCCATGGTGATGGGCAAAGGTTTTTGGGCGAAGTAGGAGTGGTGGAAGAGATGTGCATGGGAAAATGAACGGAAATCGCCTCCATTTATAGAGAAAAACTATGGAAAGAATTTATTTGATTTTCTCGAATCAGAGAAGGAGCTAAATCAGTAGGATTTGGGAATGTGAACGTTGGAGCAAAACATGAAAGAAAAATGGGACCGTTGGGGATCCAACAGAGGTCGCCCGACCTGAAGAAGAGGGGTCGGCCGACCTGCTGTGGGCCCCTCTGGCTCCCTTCTTTTTCTGGTTGATTTCTTGCTATATTTATTTTAAGGAAAGTGCTACTACGGGTGATAAAACAAATCAGAGGATATCATGATAAAGATTTTAACTCAATTAAGTGCATGACATCAAATTCTTTATTTGTATCGGGCTCAAGATAAATTTTTAGACGCTGGCCATTTACCTTGAATATCTTACCTTCGTCGTCTTGGAGTGTGATTGCTCCGTGCGGCGAAGTGTCAATAACTGTATATGGCCCGTCCCATTTGCTTCGTAATTTTCCGTGCCCGAAGAGCTTCACCCGTGAGTTGAATAGCAAGACTTTGTCTCCAACTTTGAATTCTTTTCTTCTTATCCTTTGATCGTGCCACCGTTTAGTCCTCTCTTTGTATATAGCTGAGTTGTGATATGCTTTGTCTCTCCATTCTTCCAACTCAGCTATCTCCATTTTTCTCTTTCGTCCAGCATCCCTTAGGTCCATTTTCCATGTTCGGATGGCCCAATATGCTCGGTGCTCCAACTCGATGGGTAAATGACATGTTTTTCCATATACGAGTTGGTATGGTGACATGCCTATGGGCGTCTTGTATGCTGTTCGGTATGCCCATAGTGCATCAGGTAGCTTGCTTTTCCATGAATTCCCCATCTCTAGTACGGTCTTTTGCAGGATCCGTTTGATTTGTTTGTTTGATGTCTCGGCCTGCCCACTTGTTTGGGGATGGTACGGAGTGGCAATATTGTGTCGTGCTCCAAGCTCTCTAAGGAAGCTACGGAAGGTCTTATCGATGAAATGAGACCCTCCGTCGCTTATCACTAGCCTCGGTGTTCCAAATCTTGGGAAGATAATCTCGTGGAACATCCTGCGAGCATGCTTGGAGTCAGCGGCTCTGCAAGGCATTGCTTCTACCCATTTGGATACGTAGTCAACTGCCACCAAGATGTATTCATAGCCTTGGGATTTGGGGAATGGCCCCATGAAGTCGATGCCCCATACGTCGAAGATTTCGACTTGTAGATTGAAGTTGAGGGGCATAGCATCCCTTGCTGTGATGCCTCCAAATCTTTGGCATTGTGGGCATCGTCTGACGAATTCTTTTGTGTCTTCGTACATTGTTGGCCAAAAGAATCCGCTTTGCCATATCTTAGCCTGAGTACGAAACACTCCATAGTGTCCCCCGTATGGAGCTGCATGGCATTTTGTGATGATTTGTGTGCTCTCGGGTGTTGGCACACATCGTCTGAGCAGTCCATCGGCGCAAACACGGTACAGGTAGGGATCATTCCATAAGTGACGGCGACTCTCGTAGATGAGTCGTTTCTTGTTTTCTTTGGGCGGTACGTACCCCGTCACGATGAAGTTCACGATGTTGGCGTACCATGGGTGTGCGTCCCTCACTTGGAGCAGCATGTCGTCGCGCAAGAAGTCATTGATGGGTAGTTCCTGCGGGTTAGTGAATTGCATGCGCGACAAATGATCCGCTACAGAATTTTCTACTCCTTTCTTATCACGAATTTCTAAATCAAACTCTTGGAGCAGAAGAATCCATCTTATCAAACGAGGTTTAGCATCTTTCTTAGAGAGCAAAAATTTTAAAGCAGCATGATCAATGTAAACAATAACTTTTGCTCCGGCTAAGTAAGATCTAAACTTGTCAAAGGCAAACACAACAGCTAGGAGCTCTTTTTCAGTGGTAGTGTAATTTAATTGAGCTCCTGTCAGCGTTTTGCTTGCATAAGAAATTGCATGATGCTTTTTATCTCTAGTTTGACCAAGAACAGCCCCCACAGCATAGTCACTAGCATCACACATAATTTCAAAAGGCAGCGTCCAATCAGGGGTTGGATAATTGGAGCTGAGATGAGAGCATTTTTGAGAGTAGTAAAGGCAATCATGCAATCATCAGAAAACTCAAAGGGTGCATCTTTTGCGAGCAGATTTGTAAGGGGTCTAGCAATTTGAGAAAAATCTTTAATGAAACGACGATAGAACCCCGCATGTCCAAGAAAACTGCGAACACCCTTAATATTAACAGGAGGTGGAAGTTTTTCTATTACTTCTAATTTAGCTTTGTCCACCTTTATCCCTCTTTCAGAGATTAAGTGCCCAAGGACTATGCCTTCTCTAACCATGAAGTGGCACTTTTCCCAATTGAGCACTAAATCCTTTTCTTGGCAACGTTGCAGGACTTTGTCTAAATTTTCTAAACAATGATCGAAGGTTTTTCCATAAACAGAGAAATCATCCATGAAAACTTCCATAATTTCCTCGATCATGTCAGAAAAGATAGACATCATGCATCGTTGAAAAGAAGCAGGAGCATTACATAGCCCGAAAGACATTCGTCGATAAGCATAAGTTCCGTAAGGGCATGTAAAAGTGGTCTTACTTTGATCGTCGGGATGGATGGGGATTTGATGATATCCCGAATACCCATCAAGGAAACAAAAGAAAGAATGATTTGTCAGCCGTTCCAACATCTCATCGATGAAGGGCAGCGGAAAATGATCTTTCTTTGTGGCCTTGTTAAGTTTTCGGTAATCAATGCACATCCTCCATCCCGTGACGGTTCGTTGAGGGATTAACTCATCCTTGTCGTTATGGACGACCGTCATTCCTCCCTTCTTGGGCACAACCTGCACTGGACTCACCCACTCGCTGTGTGGAACAGGATAGATAATACCAGCATGCAAGAGTTTTAAGACCTTGTTGGCGTCTCTTACGGTCACGCGGGAAACACGCGACCGCGGGGAGACGCCGGGGGTTATGGGATTGTTCACTTGCACTATTTAACCAAATAATCCACAACTAGTAACAAGTACTAGATATGAATTATAAGGTTTGTCATGTTAAATAGAATATCCGCAAGCGGACGGATAACCCGTTGTAGCATTTCACCCGAGAGTATTCCAGGGTATCGTATTTATATTTTCCCAAAGGAAGACATGGTTAACAAGAGTACTTATGTTCATGGTGTTACAAACGATAAGTGATATAACCATATTCCAATGCAGGGGTAAGGTTTAATAATAATAAGGATAGTGTGACACACACGAAGGGATTCCACTCTCTCTAATAAAAGGCCAGAGACAATCCTAAGCAATGCTAAGTTAGACTAGCGAGCTACTACTCCAAAGGTACAACATTCACATAGCGTGCACAACCTCTGCCTATCATCTAGCGTCGTGCAAGCACAAGCAAGCGTCTAATGCCTAGGCAACATCGGGAGATCCAGTATACGCAAGGTCTGCCTCACGACTCCGGCCTATTTACGTACTCCTATGCCGTGCCCGAACGTGGAGGGTTCCTTTGGATGGACAGGGCTGTCACTTCCTGCCACCTACCTCTACAAACCGTGGGACACGCACATACCCAAGGGTGGATAGACTACCCCGGCACCATGCCGGCGTTACTAACCACGACTCTAGATCCCTCGAGGCACCCCCAACCCTTCAGATCGACGGGGTGATAAATCTAGAGCACCTTTGCAGGACAATGAGCCCGATGCCTAATCATGAGAACAACTAGCTTAACTAGCATAAACTAGATAAAAGGGATCAAAGCTAGCATTAAGTCATGCATAAGCGTTCGTCGCTCAAGAACGAGCGACGAACGATGAACGATTAAGCAAGTTCAAGAATAATCGATGATCGAGTATGAACGAACGAAGAACGAATGATGAACGAGCATGAACGAACAACGAACGATCATACAAGATCATGATAGAACTAGCAAGCTCATAACAACTATATGAATACTTGTATTCCATAGATTAAATAACAAGTCTTACAAAGAGAGAGAAAGGATACAAGAGTGCCACCCAATTCTCCACAAGACTTTGGGAGCAATAGGGCAGCCCACTACTCAGCCTAGCATTACCTAGAATTGCCTCTAGCTCTAGTGTGAGGAGGAGGGAATGATCCTTGTGTATTGTGTGTCTTGGAAGGAGGGGGGGTACCCCTCCTTATATAGTCCTTGAAGGTCGGCAACTTTGAGGCGGTTCCCGAGGTCGGTGGCAATTAATGCAGGGGGAACCGACCTCCAGAGGTCGGCTACAAACCGCCATAGAAAGATGGGCCCAGGGGGCCACCCTGCCAGGTCGGCCGACCTGGCCAGGGGGGTCGGCCGACCTGTGCCTGGCCCCTCCTGGGCTGGGCTTTGGCAGGTGGCTCCCCCTCTGGGTTTACTTCTCTGGTCCAGGTGCATTTGGCCTTAGTTGTGTTGGAATTTGACGAGATTTGGCCTTTTGTCTTGGAGTTGTATTCCCGCGGCGAACGTTGTTTTGTAGAAGTGTTGATTCGTCGCCTTGGAGCATGATTTCACCTGGATTTCTCCCTTATTCCACCTGCACACTAAAATCTAGAGGTACATGTGGAAATAGGTTATTCTTAAATAAAGTGCATGTAAAGAATGTCCAATCCTTCTTGTTTATTGAGCTAGTTGACGGTCGAAATTGGTCCGTAACGACCGTCAACAACTCTCCCAAGCTTACCCCTTGCTCGTCCCGAGCAAGAAGTAGGACTTTAGGTTGTTGATCAGGAGTTGCTACAATGCCTACTTCTCAAAGGTACCAAGTGTATAACAAAGATACTCATCCTTGAGTTGAATAAGTTGGCCAAGGTAACTCACCCTTGTCCCTTAGTCCTTATGGGGCTTTTGCTTTATACTTCACCTTGGGCGGTTGAGAGAGAGAACGGTGTACGAGCATTTGTTTTCTCATTCCTTGTCTTGCTTTTATTCTCCGGAGGTTTTCAAAAGGATTTTCAAAAATAAAACCAAGTTCCTCAAGTGATACTCTCGAGTCGCTCAAGTGGTGTTTTCATTCCGCACCAAGGCATGTGTGTTGCCTCATCCTACATCTAATAGGCTTTTTGTGGAGCTCAAGGTAGGATATGAAGAGAGGCATACTTGCATTCATATTTTGCAAAACCAAAAGAGTGGATCCACGGAGATAGCAAGCCATACAATCAAAGATCAAGATGTGCAAGTGTGTATATGTGGATGGTGGTGTAAGTGACTACTCCTCTTTTTGTTCACCTCTCTTTATTTTATATTTTGGGGCATGGCTATCTTTTCTTCTTTCTTTTTCCATGCTCAAGATGAGAGCAGATAAATTTTCTTTTTCTTTTCATGCTCATCTTCTGTGAGCTTTATTTTCTTTCTTTCTTTTGCATAGCCATGCCTAATTTTGATATTTCAAGAGAGGTGATAAATTGTGAGGAGTGTCTTTATTTTGGTGGATGGTATGACATGTTGCTAACTTCCGGTGTAGAAGTTTAGCATATGAGGTGGAATGTGTACGTGATCTTGATCATGAGAGTATGAAAAGCATCTCACTAGGGTCACACAATTTTGATAAAGCTCAATGAAATGACAAGCAGCATATGTAAAGGTTTTACATGAAGTACTACATATGGCTTTGGTAGGAATTTATCATCACTGAGGAACTTATAATTTTTATGATTTTCGAAAACAAAATCTCCGGAGTCTTTTCAAGCTTAATTTGGAACAAGATTGCATCAGCTCTTTTTACCATATCATCTCTCACAACAACTTGGGTTCAGTGCAAGCGTATGCTACCCACAAGTTTCAGGTTCTAAGCAAGTATTTTTCAGCCAACAAACTCAAAACTTGGAGAATACTAAGTTATAAACTAAGCACAAGAGAGAAATATGGCAGAGCAACTATTCATCATCTCAACATAGAAGGAAAAGAAACATTTTTACAGCACATAAAAAGAAACTACACTAATTATTTTTGTTCTTTTTAGTTTTGTTATTTTTATTTTGTTTTTCATATGAGAAGCAGGAACAAGCAAGAATGAAAGGAAAAGGATACAAGCTGCGATACATGATACCTCAGCGGGGGGGCATGGTGTCTCCCCCCCAAGCTTGTTCTTGCTCATGGGTTTGGTGGATTGAACCCCATGTGGCGAAAGTAAGCCGAAAGATCGGCTTGTCCCCGCTCCGTCATGTTGGTGAGGTTGGTGAGCTGGGTGTCGGTGCGTTCTTGCCACTGATGGGTTTGTAGGATGTGTTGATTCAGCGCGTATTGAGTGTCTTCCGCCGTGGTCTCGAGCCTTCCCATTTGCTCGGAGAGGTTGTTCATTGCTTGCTCAAGGTGGGAACCTTGAGTCGCACCAGAGTCGGAGGAGTGTTCCTCCCATTGTTGTTGCGGAGTGAACATCCTTGGGTCATGCCCCGAGGTTTGCCACGCCTAGCCCCCGGCCATGTGCGGTGGCGGGGCTGAGTATGCACCGGGAAAATACCCGGTGTGACCATACCCCGGGCCGCCATGAGCCATGGGCTGCGGTGTGGGTGCCTCGGAACTTGATGGCTGCTCCGACCTGCGCGTCCTCCTGCGAGAAGAAATACTCCTGCGCGCACTCTCTATTTCTTGGAGCTCAATGGTTAGATTTTTGCAAGTATACAAGCGAAGATCCGGGTTAGGTAACCGAAACTCGTTTGTATACCCGACAAAATAAAATATGAGGGAATCATTTGGACCATGCTTAAGTGTATGACCGCGAATAAGATAATCTTTGTTTATGAGCATGCGAGGAGTATCAATATATTCAACATTAGCATCATGCAAAGCACCTACTCCTGCAGCGATACGTGTAATCAACGAAGTGCACTCGATAGGTCCTATCATCCCAAAATTATCTAGCCATTGGTGAATCATGTATTGCACAGGAGAAATCTTAATTTTCTCAACCATAGCATAAAGAATTTTCATTTCATCCTCGCGCACAACTCTAATATCACTCCTAGGAAAAAGAGTGATGCCGATCCACATATGCAAAAAGCGCAAAGTAGGGTGATGGATGTGATTAGTTCTAGGCTGCACACAAGTTGAAAAACCCGTAATCCTTTCCCAAAATGCAAGCTTTGAAAAATCAGGAAGGGCATTATCAATATCAACATTGCAGCGAGTATTAAAGCCGAGTATCATGCTAAGGTCCTTCCATTTCAAACGGTATTCTTCCCGGAAAAACCGAAAAGTAATACCTTCATCTACTACTCGTAGGGTGCATAAAAACTGAAGTGTAAGCAAGCGGGAACCCGGCTCATGTACACTAGCAAAATCTTTCCACCCTATAGCTTTGAATACTCGAGAAAGTTCAGCATCCATACCTGTTTGTTGCAGCAGCTCCGTGTCAAATGCTCGCGTAGGAGCAAAGATACGGTTTTGAAGAAGTGCGTAGGCGTTCGTCTCGTGCTCGCCCACCAAGTCGAGGTCGGTGTCGGCGAGGAGATGATGCTCGTTGTTGCTCTCTTCTTCGGCTGCATGTGGTGGACTTGGTGGTGGTTCGACCACGGGGCGCGCGCGCGTGCTTCGGCGTGAAGAGCTTGGACTTGAGCTTGAGCTTAGGGACTTCTTCAACGATCCGTACAGCCGCCTCGCTCCCGACATGGCTGCAGTGAGGAGAGCAAGAACACAAGAACAAAAACTCCGAACGGGTTATGTTAGGGAAAAATGAATCGGCGAAACCGTCGGTTGTTCTTGTGAGCAAGAAAATCGCAACTCGAAAAAACAAACAAAAACAAATCACAGCACAAACTGAAAGAACAGAGGGAGACGAGTTTTTTTTTTTTTTTTTTTTTATGCAGAATTTTGAGGCAAGCACAAAGTGAGAGCAAAGGAGAACCTTGTGAGCAAGAGAGTGAAGTGAATGAGGAATGAAATGAGTGTGTGTGAGGGGGGGAGAGCCTCTGGCCGGCCACTCCAACTTATAGCACGAAATGTAGCCGTTTTTGAACGTTGGAGGGGGCAAGTGACCGTTGGGAAAAAGATGGGGGGGCAGCAGTGGCTGCCACAGGTCGGCTGACCTGGCAAATGGGGGTCGGCCGACCCCCTGTGGGGCCCACTTGCTCCCCCTCTTGGCCCATAGCCTCCAACGGTCATATGATTCATGACCTTGGCTGCTATGTCCAGTAAATCCTCGGAAAAATTACTCAGAAAGATTTCCAAATAAAATCATGCCTCGAAATTCAAATGGTTTTCGGAAAAATTGAAACTAGAAGAGAGAAAGTGTCAGAAAAAATCCCAACATGTGGAAAATTTATTGTAGTGGTACAGAGGTACTCCAAAACCTTGCACAAAAGAGTGAAAAAGTTTTGAAGAACCAAATATTTTTGGAGATTAATTAATTTTTTTGTATGCATGGCAAGATGAAAATTCAAATATGCTGGCGGAAAAAATTCAAACGATTGAAATAAGAATTTCTTGTGGTGAAATAAAATATGCAGGGTGATTTTAAAGTTTTTAAATGCAAGTGGTGGGTTTGAAAAAGAAAAATCAAAAAGGAATCAAAAGAAATGAAAATGCCGATTATCTTGTCGGCCAGGGCTTCGCCGTTTTAAGTCCGGCGAGCAAGGACTTCTCCATGCATTTCATTCTTGAGGTGCCGGTCCCGTCCTTGGAGAAGAGGATGAAGATGGCTGCACCTTCTTTACTTGCCACATTTGTTTGATCTTGGGTTGTGTTGGTGGCTTCTCAATTTGAGGGGTCGATTTCTTGACCCATAACCCCGGCCTTGTTGTTGCGGGCTTCTTGGGTTGGTACCATGACGGGTTCTCACGTTTGTCAATTTGCTTCCAAAGAGCAATGAGACTATCCGTCTTTCTCGGGGTCACTTCAACTTCTTTGATGTTTGAGGGGTTTGGCCCATACTTGATCTTGATCATCGAGCATTGTTCTTTTCGGGGTTGAAACTCGAATTTCTCCTCCTTCTCATTGATGTAGAAACGGATTTCTCTGGCCCCAACATCAATTTGAGCCTTCGCGGTGCTAAGGAAGGGACGTCCCAATATGAGGGGCGTCTCTTTATCAATGTCCATTTCCAGCACCACGAAGTCCACCGGAATGAAGTTACCACGGATTTTCACCGGAATGTCTTCGGCTATTCCCGCGGGGTAGCGGACTGATGAGTCCGCTAGTTGTAGCCTCATTGGTGTAGGAGTTAACTCCGTGTAGCTCAATCGATCGAAGACTTCTTTGGGCATAACGCTGACGCTTGCCCCAAGATCACATAAGGCGTGTTTGAAGTGATGTGCCCCAATGGAGCATGATATGGTGGGGCAACCAGGGTCTTTCTTCTTTTCTGGAAGCCGATTGAGTATAGCCGCGCTACACTCTTCGGTGAGCTTGACCATCTCTGTCTTGGGCAGTGGTCGCTTGTTATTGAGGATGTCTTTGAGGTAACGTGCATATGTGGGTACTTGTACCATGTCCATCAAAGGCACGTTGACATGAATCTTTTGGATGACTTCCACAAAACGATCAAATTGTTCATCCACCTTCGGCTTCTTATTTCTGTGTGGGAATGGCATGAAACTAGTGTCTTGGAATTCTAGTGCCTCTTTCCCAGTGGTTGCCTTTGGTTCATCATCCTTTTTCTGGATGATAGAAGGGTCTTCTTCTTCTTTTTCAACCCTGTCCTTGTTACCTGCATGGTTAGGATATGGCGGGTCCCGAGTGGATTTTCCTCCCCTCGTGGTAACCGCATTAACATTTTCTAAAGAAGACTCGGGTTGCCCCGGGATCTTCCCAGAATTAGAGGTAGGAACAAGAGCAGCAAGCTGAGCAAGTTGGGTTTCTATCATTTTGTTAAAACTCAGCTGATTTTTGAAAGCGGAAGAAAAACCTTCTAGCTGTGAATTTATATTTTCTAAAACTTTATCGTTGGCAGCAAGCTTTTTGTTGATTGATTCATTAATTTTAGCTTGGCCAAGAACCAAATCTTTCAAAGAGGGCTGATTATTGTAAAAACCAGGAAAATTGTTACCTCTATTTTGATTTTGATTATATCCTTGACCTCCGTTTAGACGATACCCGTTGTTGTTGTTCATGTAGAACGCATCTTCTTGGGTGTGGGGGCAATTCTTCCCCATATGGCCCGTATCCCCGCATTCCTCACACGTCATGTGTGAGTCCAATGCACGAACACTACCACTTGAAGTGTGTTCATCCAAACGCTTCGTGAGAAGGTCAAGTTTGGCGGACAACATGTCCACTTCCTTGACAGGGTGGATGCCTTTTGAGCGTGATTGGAGTCGATCATCGCTCCACCCTTGATTGGAGACCATCTTCTCTATAAGGTCTTTTGCTTGAGTAACGGTTTTGGAGAAGAAGGCTCCTCCAGCAGCGGCATCCATATGTCCACGAGCTGTTGGTGTTAACCCGTTGTAAAAGTGTTGAAGAATGAGCCATTCTTCCATCCCATGGTGTGGGCAGGCTGATGTGTATTCTTGAAGCCTTTCCCATGCCTCGGGTATGGATTCATTTGTTGCTTGCTGGAAGCTTGCAATTCTTCCACGAAGAGCATTGGTTTTGCCCATCGGGAAGAACTTAGCGAGGAACGCCGTAGAACATTTGTCCCAAGTGTCAATATTGGCGCGGTTTGCATAGAACCATTGTTTCGCTTTCCCAAGGAGGGAGAGCGGAAACAAACGGAGCTTGATAGCATCTTGATTGCCTTATCCCGTGCCTGACGTGTTGCATATCTCTAGGAATTGTTGGAGATGAGAGTTGGCGTCCTCGGAAGCCTTCCCACAAAAGGGTATGGCTTGCACCATTGTGATGAGGCTGGACCTTATGTTAAGTCCGGCGTCACCAACGTCGACGTTGGGTCCAATGGGCACATTGGCGACGGTGGGCGCGGAGTATTCACGAAGGGTCTTTTCAGCCATGACGTTTGACGTAGATGGTGCGGAAGATGCGGGTTCGCTTGTCGAGAGTACTTGAGGGGAGACGACGACGCGGTGTCGAGTCTTCCTCACAAGTGACTCGGGATTATCAACGAAGTTTTTCGGCAAGTCGAATCCACGCATACACTATCCTGTTTTCACATCAAAGAGAAAACAGATCCAGGTTAGCCTGCATGGGCAATGGTTAAACCACATCAAGTGTAATCATGAACAATCATTGTATTCTTGTTAACCAATGTCTTCCCCGGCAACGGCGCCAGAAATGCTTGTTGGCGTCTCTTACGGTCACGCGGGAAACACGCGACCGCGGGGAGACGCCGGGGGTTATGGGATTGTTCACTTGCACTATTTAACCAAATAATCCACAACTAGTAACAAGTACTAGATATGAATTATAAGGTTTGTCATGTTAAATAGAATATCCGCAAGCGGACGGATAACCCATTGTAGCATTTCACCCGAGAGTATTCCAGGGTATCGTATTTATATTTTCCCAAAGGAAGACATGGTTAACAAGAGTACTTATGTTCATGGTGTTACAAACGATAAGTGATATAACCATATTCCAATGCAGGGGTAAGGTTTAATAATAATAAGAATAATGTGACACACACGAAGGCATTCCACTCTCTCTAATAAAAGGCGAGAGACAATCCTAAGCAATGCTAAGTTAGACTAGCGAGCTACTACTCCAAAGGTACAACATTCACATAGCGTGCACAACCTCTGCCTATCATCTAGCGTCGTGCAAGCACAAGCAAGCGTCTAATGCCTAGGCAACATCGGGAGATCCGGCATACGCAAGGTTTGCCTCACGACTCCGGCCTATTTACGTACTCCTATGCCGTGCCCGAACGTGGAGGGTTCCTTTGGATGGACAGGGCTGTCACTTCCTGCCACCTACCTCTACAAACCGTGGGACACGCACATACCCAAGGGTGGATAGACTACCCCGGCACCATGCCGGCGTTACTAACCACGACTCTAGATCCCTCGAGGCACCCCCAACCCTTCAGATCGACGGGGTGATAAATCTAGAGCACCTTTGCAGGACAATGAGCCCGATGCCTAATCATGAGAACAACTAGCTTAACTAGCATAAACTAGATAAAAGGGATCAAAGCTAGCATTAAGTCATGCATAAGCGTTCGTCGCTCAAGAACGAGCGACGAACGATGAACGATTAAGCAAGTTCAAGAATAATCGATGATCGAGTGAATGATGAACGAGCATGAACGAACAACGAACGATCATACAAGATCATGATAGAACTAGCAAGCTCATAACAACTATATGAATACTTGTATTCCATAGATTAAATAACAAGTCTTACAAAGAGAGAGAAAGGATACAAGAGTGCTACCCAATTCTCCACAAGACTTTGGGAGCAATAGGGCAGCCCACTACTCAGCCTAGCACTACCTAGAATTGCCTCTAGCTCTAGTGTGAGGAGGAGGGAATGATCCTTGTGTATTGTGTGTCTTGGAAGGAGGGGGGGTACCCCTCCTTATATAGTCCTTGAAGGTCGGCAACTTTGAGGCGGTTCCCGAGGTCGGTGGCAATTAATGCAGGGGGAACCGAGCTCCAGAGGTCGGCTACAAACCGCCATAGAAAGATGGGCCCAGGGGGCCACCCTGCCAGGTCGGCCGACCTGGCCAGGGGGGGTCGGCCGACCTGTGCCTGGCCCCTCCTGGGCTGGGCTTTGGCAGGTGGCTCCCCCTCTGGGTTTACTTCTCTGGTCCAGGTGCATTTGGCCTTAGTTGTGTTGGAATTTGACGAGATTTGGCCTTTTGTCTTGGAGTTGTATTCCCGCGGCGAACGTTGTTTTGTAGAAGTGTTGATTCGTCGCCTTGGGGCATGATTTCACCTGGATTTCTCCCTTATTCCACCTGCACACTAAAATCTAGAGGTACATGTGGAAATAGGTTATTCTTAAATAAAGTGCATGTAAAGAATGTCCAATCCTTCTTGTTTATTGAGCTAGTTGACGGTCGAAATTGGTCCGTAACGACCGTCAACAGACCTCTTTCTTAACAACCTCTCTCATCGCATTATTTAGCCTCCTTTGAGGTTCCCTAGAAGGTGTACTTTCAGGATCTATGGGAATGCGATGGGTGCAAAGAGCAAGGCTGATTCCTTTGAGGTCTCCTAGCGAGTAGCCAAGAACGGAGCGATGCTTTTCTAACACGGCTAAGAGTTTAGTGCTTTCTTCCTCCGAAAGCTTGTCACTTAAGATGACAGGGGTTTTGGGGTTTCCGTGAAGAAAAGCGTAGCGCAAGCCTGGTGGAAGTGGTTTAAGTTCTATTGGAGGTGGTGGCGGTGCAAGGGTTTCAGGCAGCTCTAAAATTTCCTCCGAATCATCTTCTTCTAGAACAAAATCAAGAGCATCTTCATCCAAAGATGATTCGGGGGTTTTATGAAGAAATATCGCCATAACCTCCTCTATGCATTCATCTTCCTTAGGTAGTTCCTCGGCGAAGGAATTTCGTGCTTGAGTGATAGGAATAGAGAAAGGTTCATCGCCGAGGGTGAAGTCGATGGTTCCAAAAGGTGACGTCCCCAAGAAAAGTTTTTCTATGGGATATCCTACAAGGACATCGAAATCCGAGATTCCGAAGACATGGAAGTCCAAGGATACCTCCGCTTCATCGTGCTTGATGCGAACGCCTCTAACGATCCCCAAACCCTCAAAGATATGCCCCGGAGAGGTTCTAAGGAGTTTGCTAGTGGGTTCCCATGCTTCGCTGCCGAACATGGTTAAAGCAAAGGATTCGGACATGATGTTGGCTCCTACTAGAGGGCTGTAGAGAACGTCAACTTTGGATTCCCGAATTAAGCTTTGAATGGTTGAGGTGGGGAGGACAAGTTGAATTATATCGGAAGAAAGCTCATTTTCCTTCAACCATTCATCGCTCATGATCGCCGTCAACTCCCGAATAGTTTTTAAGAGAAAATCTTTTTCCAAAGGTTCGGGGGTTGATGCACAGATCTGAGGTTTCTTTTGACAAGAGTAGTTCAAGGTGTTTCCAAAATTTTCGAAAATCTCTTCCTCGAACTCAAATGGGAACTCAAGAGGTTCATCTTCCTCTATCATGGTTCTTATGTTAGATGAGAACTCGGGTGTCGGCTCTACCAATGTAGGCACCCATTGTTGTGTTTCTTGCGCAACGAGTTCCTCATCTATTGACTCCGGCTCAACTAGTAAATCAGCGGAAAAAGGCGTGTTTTCCACAATTCGATCCAAAAGTTCGTGTGCTTCCGCTATGGTCTTATGAGAAAAAGATCCACCAGCGGCCGTGTCAAGATAAAGTGCGGTGTCGTTGCTCAATCCCGAATAAAAATGTTGCAATAAAACTGGTTCGGGGAGCAACAATTCTGGTCCAGAGTCTGTTAATGAACAGAATCTGATCCAAGATGCTCTTAAAGTTTCCTCCTCTTCTTGACGAAAGTTAATTATTTCCGCTCGTAGAGAAGTAATACGAGATACGGGGAAGAATGCTAGATAAAATTTGTCTCGCAATTCTTTCCAATCACCGTTTACTCTCTTAGCGGTGTAAATGTACCATTGCCTCGCCTTCTCATTGAGAGAGAAGGGAAACAATTTCCATTTCAATGTTTCTTGTGTCATGCCATGGATCGATCGGCATGAACACAAATGCTCAAACTCTCGCAAGTGTTCATAAGGATTTTCATGTTTAGAACCCGAAAAGGATAAACCTCTTATCATCAAAATGTAATCGGGGGAAAACTCATAGCCAGAAGAAGAAATAGGTTGTGATGATGATGGTGGCTCTAAGAGCTCGCCCCGTGGAGTAGAGAATGATTGGATGGTGGGTTGTGACTCCATGAAATGTTTTTTTTTTTTTGAGTTTAAGGGAAATAAAAACGGAACGGTAAGTAAGATAGATTACGAGGGCAAACTTAATTTGCAATAGAGATATCAACCGCTCCCCGGCAACGGCGCCAGAAATGCTTGTTGGTATTTCTTACGTCACAGATAAATCCGCAAGCGCACGGAATACCGTTGTAGCACTTCACCCGGGAGTATTCCAAGGTATCGTATTTGTTTTCCCCAAGGAACGGAGTTATTCTACCGCAATGCAAGTTTTACCCAAGGACAACCAAGACAACTAGCAGCTTAGGATTGAGAGGGTGATTATTATCTAGATATTTCTAAGGTTAGACGAATTCAGGTTCTACTCGTCTACTTCGAGCACCGGCTTAGGCTTTGGTCTGCCAAGCCACTCCGGCTAATGGCTCTACTATGTACCCGAACGTGGAGGGTTCCTTTGGATGGACAGGGCTGTCACTTCCTGCCACCTACCTCTACAAACCGTGGAGCACACAGCGGTCAAAGGCGACCTCCAGCCTAGACACCACGTCTATGCTATCGATCACTACTCTAGCCCCGGCCTGATACTGATTCAGAGAACTAGAGCACTCCTTGCGGAGCGACGATCCCGTTGAACGAGTTTAACAAGAATTATGCCTAGACGAATGATAAAGCTCAATAGATAGATAATCACCACGTATAATCACTAGAAGTGTTTACACGCCAAGGTAAAAGAATAGGAACTAAACCTCCAATGAAAAGGGGAGGAGAACTCCTATCTCTTCCTTGCCCTCTCTCCTATTCTACTAAAATACAAGAGGCTCTCAGCCTGTGGATTGGAAATGAGGAGAGTCTTGTGTCTTGTGGTGTGTTGTTGTTTTGAGAGGGGGGGGTACCCCTTTATTTATAGCCTTGGAAGGTCGGCAACTTTGAGGCGGTTCCCGAGGTCGGTGACAATTAATGCAGTGGGAACCGACATCCAGAGGTCGGTTGTGAACCGCCATAAAAAGATGGGCCAGGGGGGCCTCCCTGTCAGGTCGGCCGACCTGGCCAGGGGGGGTCGGCCGACCTGGCCTGGGCCCCACTGGGTCTCATCTTCCTCTGGCTTCCTCCCTTGGCTGTGTACAGGCCCAATCCACTTGCATTATTTGATCTTGACACTTGATTCTGTGGTTTTGGGCTTTTGGACTAAGTTCTTTAGTCCGGGAAAATCTGTTGATTGCAAAAGTTCATGCTTGGAGCCTGTTTTCCCTTGTTTTTATACGAATTGCACCTGCACTCATAATTTCACCAAGACTAGTGGAATTTGTTAGAAATAAGCCCTATGTCTACCCTTGGTGATGGTGTTAGGTCCAAAAGGTGCATAAAGTTGACGGTAAAAATGGGTCGTAAGGACCGTCAACAGTCTCCCCATTTGAATGGAACATCTTTCTTTGTCAAGTTGTTCAGCGGAGCAGCGATTGTGCTGAAATTTTTGACAAATCGACGATAGAATCCGGCAAGGCCATGGAAGCTCTTTACTTGGCTGACATTTTCAGGTGTAGGCCACTCTTTTATTGCTTTGATCTTCTCTTCGTCAACTTGGATTCCCTGTGCACTCACAACAAAACCAAGAAAAAAAACACGGTCTGTGCAAAGGTGCATTTAGAAATATTGCCATACAACTTTTCATCTCGTAAAACAGCAAGCACTTGGCGAATATAATAAATATGCTCATCAAAAGATTTACTGTAGATCAATATATCATCAAAATAAACAACCACAAACTTTCCAATGAATTTTCTCAAAACTTGATTCATTAAGCGCATAAATGTGGAAGGTGCATTCGTCAAACCAAAAGGCAAAACAAGCCATTCATATAAACCAAATTTTGTTTTGAATGCTGTTTTCCATTCATCCCCAATTTTCATACGAATTTGATGATACCCGCTGCGCAAATCAATTTTGGAAAAAATAACCGAGCCACTCAATTCATCTAACATGTCATCAAGCCTTGGAATAGGATGACAATAGCAAACAGTGATAGCATTTATGGCTCGACAATCGATACACATGCGCCATGAACCATCTTTTTTAGGGACTTAAAGTACCGGAACTGCACAAGGAGAAAGAGATTCATGTACGTACCCTTTATCCAAAAGTTCTTTTAAGTGTCGCTGAATCTCTTTTGTTTCTTCGGGATTTGTGCGATAAGGTGGACGATTTGGAAGGGAAGCACCAGGAATCAAGTCAATTTGGTGTTCAATTCCGCGTAATGGTGGAAGACCGGGTGGCACTTCATCGGGAAAAACGTCCTTGAAATCCTGCAACAAATCAAACACAGCACGAGGCAAGGTTGAAGGTAACTCGTTAGTGGAAAATAAAGCTTCTCTGTACATGAGTACAAAGAACGGGGCTGTGGTGTTTTTCACTTCTCTCAAATCACTCTTGCTCGCTAACAAACATTGATTCTTTTGTGGGACTCTTTTATTTTCAGTGGGCTTTATGTAGCGGGAAGGCTTGGGATGTTCTCTCTCACTATTTTTTTGTGTCTCATTCAATTTTCTTTTCTTGCTCTCCTCTCTTTTTCTTCTTGCAACATTAGCATCATGTATGTCTTCTGGAGATAATGGAACCAGCACCACTTTCTTCTCTTTATGAATAAACATGTGTTTGTTGGAGCGACCATAATGTGTGGCATCCACGTCAAATTGCCATGGACGGCCCAAAAGTAAGTGACAGGCTTGCATTGAAACAATATCATAATCCACCTCATCATAATAATCACCAACGGAGAACGGTAATTTGACCATGGAAGTGACCTTCACTGTCCCAGAATTATTCAACCATTGCATATGGTACGGATGAGGGTGGCGATGCGTTTGTAAACCAAGCTTCTCAACGAGCATTTCACTCACAACATTATTGCAGCTTCCCCCATCAATTATGAACCGACAAATCTGTCCTTTGACTTTGCATCGTGATTGAAATAGATTATGGCGTTGTCCCTGCTCAGCTGCAGCAAATTGAGTGGAGAGAACTCGACGAACAACCAAAGAGTGGTCAGTTGTAGCAAAAATGGAGGAACAACTTTTTGTTTCAGATCTGATATGTGAACTTTGATTGCTAGCATGCAAATCATTGAGAGAAAGTAGTGTTAATTCCTCTCCAAATTCAGGTGCACAAATCAACTCGTCGGTATCAACCAAGATCAAGGTTGAAGTAGTCTTGTTGTGGCTGCTACTAACAGGACACAGAGCGGATGACAAAGTATGTGAGGAGGCCATTGAAAAGGCGCTAGCAGCTAGCATGCAACCACTAGAAATATTAGCATCCATATTAGTATCTGTGAGCAATTCGTCAAAATCAGCACAAGTAATATCTTTCGTGACGTCACAAGAATATGGCTCATCAATATGTGTGAAGGATTGAAGTGCTAATAAATTCAGACCTAACTCTTCCTCGCCATCCACTGCCTCATACTCAAGAGTCTCTAAGTGTCCATCTTGTAAAATAGTGTCACCGCATTCTTCGTCATCTTCACTTTGTGAGGTATAAGTACCATCTGCAAGAGCTATCATGTCACGGCGATTTGGACACTCGGCCTTCTTATCTCCATGTCCACCACATTTGAAGCACTCAATATTACTTGTCTTTTTCTTGGGTGGAGTACTAGAGGAACTAGATTGTTTTGTAGCCACATCTATGCCTTTTTGCTCTAGTGATTTTTCTTGAGATGATGCTGAACGAGAAGACATAAAAGGAGGCCGTGATGATGATGTGTGAGGTCCTAAACCTTGTTGCTCAGTACGACGCCATTGAGAGTGAGTGTTCCCTGCTGAAAATGCAACACGATTCTTAGAAGATTCAATAAGATGCCGCTCAGCCCTTTTTGCAAAGTGGACCAATTCTGTAAGATTGTGATAACTGGTCATATCAACTTTTTCAGCAATTTGTTTGTTGAGACCAACCAAGAAATGAGCCATCACTGACTCCTCATCTTCTTGGATACCCTTGCGAAGAAGGCACATATCCATTTCTTGATAATACTCATCCACTGTACGATTACCTTGCACAAGTCAGTTCAGCCGTAAGTGCAGCTCACGAGAATAATATGCAGGTACGAAATGACGCCTCATTTCTCGCTTCATGTCATGCCAAGTAATATAATCCTGTCCAACAAGTGATAGCATATCCTTTAAACTCAATTGCAGCCAGCTTTGCCTTTGTTTCTATAGGATAGTCATACAAATCAAATATTTGATCCACCTTTGTCTCCCACTCAAAGTACTCATCAGCATTTTCCTTGCCAGTAAATGTAGGTATAGACACTTTGACTTTTCCCAAACCATCATCATACCATCGACCATCGCGATCACCATAGCGCCGATTACCACCATTGTCACCATAGGGGTGATCATCATAATTACCAAACTGAATATTTTGTCCACCACGATGGCCACCACTGTTGCCCAAATCAGCGTCTATGTCATCTCTTGGAGCCCCTCCAATAGGAACTCGCTCAGCACGACCAACAAAATTAGAATGATTATGACCAAAAATACGTCAGCGGCCACCACCAACGGCAGAAGCGATGCGTTCAGCCTCAACTTCCAAGGCTTCATGGCCAACATTTCCATGCGGAACTTCATTGTGTTGACTCCCATCAGGTTGCTGCTCTGGGAGAAATGGCCGGAGAGCTTGTAATTGTTGCATCAATTGGTTCATTTGTGTACGCATCTCCTGAAATTCAGCCACCGACACAGCAGCACCATTGTTTGATGGAGATCCGTTCTCTCCTGCCATGTTAGTACAGCGAGGTAGGAAATATGTAATGAATAAAATTTGTATGTGGAAACACTCCCTCACCACTTACTCCACGAGCTCTTTGTCTCCCTGAGAAAATGAGAACCGGGGCGGCAGTAGCAGTGGAAGAACGATTGTACCAGAGATGACGGTGATCAAACTCACAAGTGCTTTGGGTGGGGCTAGGTGGGGTAAAACAAATTCAAGGTATGTGCAATCTGAAAGTAGTGATGCAAAATCGAACAATAATCCAAATGAATCACAAATCCAAGTTGCTGATTGAGGTGGAGTAGTGCAGACAAGATTGTAGCAAGAGAGAAAAAAAAATTGACTGGATAGAAATAACTTTGCACCAACAGAACAGCAGCTCGATCCCCTCTCTTTTGGGGAAAAAGATTCTTTTCACTGAATGTCTCTCTTTTTTGGTTCTTCTTTTTTTTTTTTTCTGTTCTCTCTTTTCTTTTTCAGCAACTAGACAAGACTCGGATGGATTGAAAACTCCATAAAGCAAAATACAATTCAGATGCAAATCAAAAGGCTCGGATTTTTTTGATTTTGGCTTTGTGTGGACTGTAGGAAAAAAATCAACAAAAGTACCAAGTAGAGATGATCCTACCGAGTAAACTAAGCTCTGAATACAAGATGATATGCACACGCGTACGGATTACGCGAGAGCAACCTTTGTGGCCCGATATTCTCGTAGGATCCAACAAGAACTTGATAAGTATTGATCCGTGACCTGATGAAGAGGCAGTGGACCGTGAGCTTTTCACACGCGACGAACTACCAAGACAATCGCCCTTCCACGTACCAACGAAGCTAACCCACGCAATCACGACGTATAGACGTGAAGGCACGAACTAGGTGAACCGTAGTTCGGCGTTCTACAACTCCCTCAGGAATCGAAAGAACAAGTGTGCAAGCCTCTCAAGACTTACGGAAGATGAACAACACAACCATGTGTATTCTGAAAATTAGAAGCCACGTCTAGCTTAAAGACGTAAAAATGAGAGCCCTCCGATTGGGGAGGCCATCCCAATCGTTATCCTTTTAGCCAGGCCTGGCACATGCTTTCATTAAAACTTAGAAAACAAAATAAAAAATAAAAAATATAAAAATACCAAAAATAGTAAGATTCCCGGCGGCCCACTAGGGGCTAGCCACTTGTATCACCCTCATTCTTTTTGCAGGTACAAGAAGGATGGAGGAGGCGGCCTATTCAAGATTAAGCCTTGCAAAGGCCCAAGCTTGGGGAGGACCGGCAAGTAAGTCGGCGATTCAATACAAGCTTAAGTCTCCCAAAGACTCAAGCTTGGGGAGGACCGCCATGTAAGTATTTCTATCGATCAATAAAATACTCCCTATTTTGAATAAAAATGCTAGAATCTTGGTGATGCTACACTTAAAGAAAATGATAAGTAGTTACATGATAGCTCCCCTTGTGTCGCATTGATGCAACCTCTACTCCTGACATGTATGTTATTTATACTTAGGCATAGTCACATCACTCGTGTTGCTACATTTTTGTGGGTTGCATACATCACACCAAGTCTAAGCATTGTGAACTATGATATGGCATGATTAGGACTTTTTGCAGTTGTTAGCATGGTAAAAGTCCAGAGATGTTTTTCATTCTAATTGCTGCAAGTACCTAAAAACCCTTTCGTTTTGTAAACACTTCCTTTGTGAGGATTTATTTACCTACCAAATCCATATCATACAGATATAAAGACATCCCCACTCATAGCCATTTGCTCATGCGTTGAGTTTTGTTAAGGTTTAAATGCTTTTGAGAGTTAGTGTTGGGAAGACAGCTGCGATCCAAGTCGAGGGACAAACCAACCAGAAGACACACGCGAAGAGGAATGCAACGTTGGGGACAGCACCGAAGCCACCCAGAACCACTCGAAGGACGAGTAATGCAGGTCAGAAAGAGCGGGCAGCGAAGGAACCCAAAGTTACCAAGCTAAAGGCCATGCTAAAGCAGCCAATGGCACACTTGTAAATATGATCACTCTCCCCCTTATAAATATGGAGGGAGATGATCCTGTAATGACATCTGTTTTTCGGGCCACGAGCCAAAGGAGGAATCATTCGCACCGTATTCAGACCTCTCTAATCACTCGACCCCTTCGCCCGGCATCGCGGGCAAAGGAGGGCTTCGCACAACTAAACTGCAGGGAACCTGAGCAAGAACCCCTTCGTCCGGCATCGCGGACCATAAAAGAGGGCTTCGCTCCAACCAGAAGGCAACGACAACGAGCGAGGAAGGCTTCGCGAGGTGATTCGAAGGCATCGACAACCTTCGAGGGCTTCGCCATAACCAGAACGTTTCCATCAACCGTTGGAGGGCTTCGATCCGTCCCATCAAGACCTTCGATCCCCCAACATTTGGCGCCGTCCGTGGGCCGAACCCACGACAAACCCATCACCGCACAACGCGAAGCAAAGCTTTCTGCAAAAACAAAATCTCATAAACGAAGCCTTTCATACATATATTATGTCTGATGTATTTTCTCTTTTATATATGCCGCATATTAATCTTCATTCCCTTTTTGACTCTTTTATAGAGAAGCACCCCTCAAAATTATAAAGCCTTCGCCAAGATGACGAAACCTCCTCCAAGATTATAAGACCGAAGGGTTACATACAAAAAGAAAAATCGAAGCAAAAAACAAGGGATTCACAGCAAGTTGAAGAAACGAGAAGAATCTTAAAAAAGAGGAGTATAACATGACACACAAAGCGAAAGACATTCTTTTCATTCAACACGAAGTTACAAAAGTACGAAGACACAAACACCTACTTCTTCGACTTACTACAAGTTCGACTGGCCACCCCAACCGGCGGCGAAGGCCTAACTTGACGACCTTCGGAGCTTTCGTCATCACTAATGATAATAACACCAGGAGGAACAATAGCAAGAGGAACCGGTTGCGGCGGAACTTCGACAATAGCATTCCTCACACTCAATCGATCAAGCTCGTCGAAGTGATCCACAAGATCTTGTGGAAGAGCATCTCCACGCTTGTAACCATGACGTGTCAGATCCTTCACTATGCCTCGAGGAAGTCGATCCCACAAAGCCTCCATGAAGCAAAAAAGTTTGAAGAAATTGAATAAAAAGACAGAGACACCTCGTGTATATATACACCAAGGAGGAACATTCCAGACGCCTACAAAAATATCTCTCCTTTTTTCTATAAAAGGAATGGAACCTTGTCGCATTACAAGACATGATGACGAATACCTGCTCTAAAAGCAGACGCTTCGAATTCGCCGATAAAAGGCAGAAAAACACGTTCACCTTCGAACGAATATCATTGAAGCAAAGCTTCTAAAAAAGAAAAGAGAAATCCCCTCGTCGAATTACAAAACAAGGTGGTAAATACCTGCCTTACAGATAGACGGCTCAGATTATCTCTTTCGAAGGCAGAAAAAACCGCATCTACCTTCGAAAAGAGAATCAGGAAAGTCAAATCCTTAAGAAGACGAAGCCTCGTCGTAATATAAGACAGAAAGGAAGGAATTCAATTCAAAAACAGAAATTCGCCAAAAAGGCAGAAAAAATGTCCCCATCTTCGCAAAGACTGCGAAGCAAAAATTAAAGGCATAAGAGACGAAACGGTAATTTTTCGTCAGAATCAAAATTACCATCTAAGGGCTATGAGAAAGCCAACCAAAAGGTCTTCGCTCAGAAAAGCGAAGCCAACATTATAAAAAGGGACACAATAGAGTCATCACAAAAACTCAAAAAGGAACCCACAAAAAATAGCGGAGGAATCATCCTCCAAAAAGGCCAAGTAAGCCAAAAAAGGAGAGCACGACGAACAAAAGTATACCTTCGCACACAGCGAAGAAAGAAATAGAAAAACAAGACGTATTCGGGCTTACTTCGTCAAAAGCAGACGAAGGCCAATGAAGTTACGAAGCAACCCATTACATCCAGTTATCGAAGCTACGAAAGTGGTAGTAAAGTTAATTACCGAAGAGCAAAGACGGATAAATAATCAAAAGGTGCGCTTACACAAGACTACGAAAATTCGAAGGCTTAATACAGAGCTCGAAGTCATCGCAGAACATGAAGTACATGAATAAGGTATTTGATGCAATAAAGCTTCAGAGTTTTGATAAAGCAAATATTACATCAAAAAAGCGTATCGAAAGTAAATACAGATCAAAGGACATCCAAAAGGGCTATCTACAACCATTCTAAGGAGTTCAAGAAGAACCTTCGGGAAAGTCAGGGACAAGACACTTGACCCTGTTCCACGAGAAATCATTGATCAGGCACATACACTTGCCTTCGACAGCTCCGAAATCATGAGAAGGATCCGAAGGTTTCATTGAAAAATCAGAACGACTGACCAAATTAGCAGCATCGCTACCTTCGCAAGAAAAGCTATGGAGGAGATCTCGAATCATAAGTACCACAGCATCATAAGAAAAGCTCCTGCATATTTCGGCAAGACCAGCCAAATTCAGGCGAAGCCACTCGTCCAAATCCTCCAAAGAGGCATCCGCCGGTACCTCATCATATTTCGCACCAAGTGCCTGAAACAGCTCCTTGACAAGATCACAAAGGGCAAGGGATTTTGCGAAGGAGTTATCAACAGAAGAGATCTTTAGCTGAGACGCCTTCGACAGACGAGACAAAAGATGCTCATTAAATAACTTCTCCTTCTCCAGTGAAGCCTTCTTTTCGCGAATCTTTTCTCCAAGGACAGACAGATCAGAGATAACGTTAGATTTATAGCTTTGAAGAACCTCAACTTCAGCAAGCAAGTCAGACGTGGCAGCAGAAGAAGCTTTCAGGGAATCATCCTTCGCAGAAAGAGAGGCCTGGAGAGATGACGCGAGTTGCAAATCACCAGAAGAATCTTGGAACTCACGAGCGCAAGCTCGAGTAAGAATAATAGACTGCAAGAAGGAAGAAGCGAAGCTGTTAAAAGAAACACGAAGTACACAAAAAAAAATAATAATAATAGAAGAAGAAGGGGGAAGTGAGATACTAACCTTGACTTGATGAGCAACCAAGGAACGGAAGAGGACGTCACCCGAAAGGTTTGACAGGCCAAGCTCAACCTTCGGAAATCGGACCTTACGGGCAGCAGATTCAAGAGCACCCGAAGCCTGAATGTCGTCATTAATAGACGATAGCATGGTTTCAACATCCAGCTCAAGAGACCCTGAGCTCGAAGCATCTAAAGAAAAAAGGAAGAGAAGCGAAGGATCATGAGAATAATAATAATAAAAAAAAGAGGAAGAGAAAGAAAGGAGGAAAAGCAATCCTTTGAAAATGGATACCAGGATTTGAAGATTGCGAAGGCGGAACAGCAACGTTAATCGAAGGCAAAGCAGTACTCGAAGAAGAAGTAATATCCCGAGTTGGACCCGAAACTTCTGAAAGTTTCCGCTTGCCAAGTAAACCAAAAAATGAAGACTTCTTCGGAAGACCAAAAGTACCCTTTGAACACTCAGGGACCAGCGGACAAGAATTGACTAACTCAGACCTTTTTGCAATTCCATCTATACAGACAACATCCGAAGCAACAGTTGGAGACCTTTGTAAACCCTCCGAAGGTATCAACGAAGAACTCCCGCAAGCAGTGTCAGGCACAACAGGAGTATCAGCTGAATTCGAAGGAGCGTCAGGAGACGGTTCTTCAAAGATAAGAGAATAAATCGGCACAAGAAGAGAACCTGGCGGAGAAGGAATTTCAGCATTCCTAGGAATGGACTCAACATCGGGAGTAACAACAGCCAGCAAAGGATCCATCTCAACGGTCGAAGAGCCTGAAATACTGAAGTATGGAAAAATATCTCTTTCACACGAATTGTCCCCAGGAAAAGGACGATTGTGGAGGCACAAGTCGAAGCTCAGATAAAACCGATTGATCCGAATACTGATGCCCCTTCGAGTGCTTTCAACCCACTCCTTCTGAGAGAACTTCCCAAGAAAAGAAGTAACTCGGTCTTGAGGTGACCAGAGATTGAAACCTACAAAAGTAACAAAGTGTAAGCTAAAAGAATAAAAAAAAAAGAGGGAAAAGAAGAGGAAGCTATCAAAGGCAACGAAGCACAAGGAGGAATCATACAGGGTCCCGATATCGAAGGAAAAACTGGCATTCTTAAGCCAAACTTATTTCTACCAAAAGAAGAGGGCCTCCAACTGCGACGAGCGAGGGGAAGAACACCAGCAGCGAAGCATTCCTCCAGGATATCACGAAGGGTCATCCTCTGACTAACCCTTCGGAAAGCATCAACACATTGAGAAATTAAGCCATTCTGCGGAGGCTCGAAGTCATTGGTAATCCATATGCCAGCAGCTTTCCCAGTATAAAAATCGATAGCAAGGTATTTATAGTAGAACCAATCTTTCACCCATTCATCAAAGGGTGGGGGATCGAAGCTACCAAGAGGCGTCAGAAACCCCTCCCTAGCCTCAAAACCAACGACTCCGAAGCAAGGGCTGAGATGTTGCTCATGATTATAAGTAGGAGTGTGCCGAGCTTGGTATACTCGATAAAAAGCATGAGGTTCAGGATTTAAACCTTCGCTGATGCAAGCCCAAGCGAAGGCTGACATGGTTGCGACGGCAACAGGAGTAAGATGATGAAGTTGGAGATGGTATAAAGAAAGAACACGAAGAACAAAGCTCGAAGGAGGAAAGGATAGACCGGCATCTAGAAATGATGAAAAAACAACAAACTCATCGCTTCGAGGTCTCAAGCGGATCTCCGGAATTTGCTTCGGACCATGCAAAGGAAGACGAATTGAATCTATATCAACAAGACCAGACTCCGAATAGCACTGCGAAAAAATACCCTTATAACGGGAGGCGGAGATAGACCTTGTGAAATAATAACCAGCTCGAAGAGAATGGAAACCCCTAGGAAACGCTGGTGATTTCTGCCTAGCCATCGAAGGAAGAAAAGAAGTACCTTCGAAAGAGGAGATGCCAACAAAGCAGCCACGATGGTAAAAAGATACGAACCGGAAAAGGTGAAAGCGACACATATTTAAAGACCTGCCGAAAGCTGGGGACATTGAGGTGAAAAACCGTACAGCCAAGGGTTTAAGTAAGAATAGTGAAATATATTAAAATATAAATAATAAGAAATAAAATAAGGAAAAAATCGCAGCTAAAGAGATAACTGCTTCAAGGAAATGGCTTCGCTCACTTCCTTTCAACAGTTGAGGGCTAATGTTGGGAAGACAGCTGCGATCCAAGTCGAGGGACAAACCAACCAGAAGACACACGCGAAGAGGAATGCAACGTTGGGGACAACACCGAAGCCACCCAGAACCACTCGAAGGACGAGTAATGCAGGTCAGAAAGAGCGGGCAGCGAAGGAACCCAAAGTTACCAAGCTAAAGGCCATGCTAAAGCAGCCAATGGCGCACTTGTAAATATGATCACTCTCCCCCTTATAAATATGGAGGGAGATGATCCTGTAATGACATCTGTTTTTCGGGCCACGAGCCAAACGAGGAATCATTCGCACCGTATTCAGACCTCACTAATCACTCGACCCCTTCGCCCGGCATCGCGGGCAAAGGAGGGCTTCGCACAACTAAACTGCAGGGAACCTGAGCAAGAACCCCTTCGTCCGGCATCGCGGACCATAAAAGAGGGCTTCGCTCCAACCAGAAGGCAATGACGACGAGCGAGGAAGGCTTCGCGAGGTGATTCGAAGGCATCGACAACCTTCGAGGGCTTCGCCATAACCAGAACGTTTCCATCAACCGTTGGAGGGCTTCGATCCGTCCCATCAAGACCTTCGATCCCCCAACATTTGGCGCTGTCCGTGGGGAATCAAAGCTCAGAAACATTTTTGTATGCATGTTGATCAAATTTTTGAACATAGTGGGTTCAACATGTTTATGAACATGTTGATCGTGGTGATGTTGGAAATGTTTTGGATGCATCTTTCAAAAAGATAGATCGATAACTCAGGAGACAGAGTTCATAGTCTTAGACTCACCCAGCGAATACAACGCAATCTTCGGAAGACAAATCATAGTAGCTTTTGGAGCTGCAATCCATCACAATTACCTGATGATGAAGATACCTTCGGAACAAGGCACCATCAGCATATGCTGTAACCCCTTCGGACCAAGAAGTGGCAAAGAAGACAACTCAAAAGAGAGCGAACACGAAGGCCGTCAAGCGAAGGCAGAACAAGCAAAGCTAGAACCTTCAAGCGAAGTTGAAGAAGTAATCTTATGGCCCAAGAAACCAGAAAGAACGGTCAAGATAGGAAAGGGTCTGTCTAAAAACGAAAGAGAACAGATAATCAGGTTCTTGAAGCAAAACTCTGACATCTTCGCATGGTCACCACAAGACATCACAGGAGTCAAAAGAGAGACAATCCAGCACGAGTTAAAAGTCAATCCAAAAATAAGACCCTTCGCAGACAAAATCAGAAAGGCGTCGGAAGAGAAGAAGGTAGCCGCAACAAACGAAGTGAACAAGTTGCTAAAAGCCGGTGTCATAAGACCAGCAATATTCTCGAGCTGGTTATCCAATGTCGTTCTCGTCAAAAAGAAGACAGGAGAGTGGAGAATGTGCATTGACTTCACAAGGCTAAACAAAGCATGCCCTAAAGACAATTTCCCGCTGGACCGAATCGATACAATTACTGATTCGGTAGCCGGTTGTCAATTGCTAAGTTTCTTAGATGCGTATTCAGGCTATCACCAGATTCATATGGCGAAGGAAGACGAAGAAAAGACAGCCTTCATCACTTACGATGGAACTTTCTGCTTCGTAAGAATGCCATTTGGCCTTCAGAACGCGGGAGCAACATTCGCCAGACTCGTGAAGATGATTTTCGAAGACCAACTAGGAAGAAATGTTGAAGCATACGTGGACGACATAGTTGTAAAGACAGTAGAAAGGGCTGACCATTTAAAAGACCTAGATGAGACCTTCGAAAATCTGAGAAAGCACAATGTAAAGCTGAACCCAGCGAAATGCGTCTTCGGAGTTGCATCAGGCAAATTACTGGGATTCATGGTCTCCCAACGAGGGATCGAAGCTAACAAGAAGAAGATCGAAGCTATACAGGACCTCGCCCCACCAAAATGTCTAAAAGATGTGCAGAGACTAGCTGGAAGGCTTAACTCTCTAAGCAGATTCATTCCGAAACTGGCGGAACGAAGTAATCCCATTTTCAAAGCACTCCGAACGAAGGAAAAATTTCAATGGGGAGCTGAACAACAAGAAGCCTTCGAAGGCATAAAAAGAGCCCTTACAGAATTAACTGCTCTGGCCAGCCCAAAACCAAGGGAAGACCTGCTCCTATACATTGCAGCTTCGGTATCGGCCGTAAGTGCAGTACTTGTTCAAGAACACAGCGAAGACAAAGTTCAAAAACCTGTGTACTTCGTCTCCGAAGCCCTGTCGGGAGCGAAGCTGTTCTACTCAGAAATAGAAAAGATGGCCTACGCAGTGACCATGGCTTCAAGGAAATTGAAACATTATTTCAGTGACAGGAAAATAATAATTCCAACCTCTTTCCCCCTTCGGGACACACTGCGAAGCAGGGAAGCGATTGGACGAATAGGAAAATGGTCAACAGAATTGGCGCCCTTCGACATCGAGTTCAAAGCAAGAACAGCCATCAAGGCAGCAACTCTTGCAGATTTCATTGCAGAATGGACCCCTCCTACTCCCGAAGCCTCTATCCGAACCGAAGAATCTTGCTGGACAATATTCACCGACGGTGCATGGGGAGCAACAGGAGCCGGAGCCGCGGCGGTAATAACATCACCTTCGGGAATCAAATTAAGATATGCTGTCAAGTTAGACTTTCAGTCAACCAACAATATTGCAGAATACGAAGGAGTATTATTGGGGCTTCGCAAAGCAAAGGCATTGGGTGCAAGAAGAGTGCTCATTAGCACAGATTCCGAAGTAGTAGCAAATCAAGTCAAAAACAATTACAAGACGAAGGACCAAGAACTGATCAAGTATCATAAAGCGGCCATAAAAATGCAAAAATATTTCAAAGGTTTCACTGTGCAAAGCCTAAAGAGAAATCTGAATCAAGAAGCAGATGCTATAGCGAAGGCCGCCGCTAAAGGCGAAGGTCTCCCTCCAAACGTTTTCTTCGAAATTCTAAACAAATCAACCGCTGAAGAATCAGCAAAAAGAGTTCGCCACCTCTTCCAGAAATGGGAAGATTGGAGGGCTCCGATAATAGCCCACCTTAATAATCAGTATGAACCTCAAGACGAAGCCGAGGAAAAGAGAATAGCGCAAAAGGCAAGAAATTACAAATTAATCGAAGGCCAACTATACAAAGGAGGAGTCTGTCAGGCCTGGTTGCGATGCATTCTACCAGAAGATGGAAAACAACTCCTTCATGAAATACATTCTGGCATGTGTGGATCTCAGATCGCATCAAGGCCTCTTGTCGCGAAGGTATACATAATGGGTTTCTACTGGCCAGCGGCCACCAAGGACGCAGAAGAAATAGTCAAGAAATGCACTGAATGCCAATTCTTCGCAAGACGTCAGCGAAGCCTGGCAGCAGAAGTACAGCTAATGCAACCCATTTGGCCATTCTACCAATGGGGCATCGATATAGTTGGAAAACTACCGGCAGCTCCAGGAAATCTCCAGTACACCTTCGTCGCAATGGATTACTTCTCAAAGTGGATCGAGTTTAGAGCAGTAGCTTCGATCACTTCAGAAAACATGAAAAAATTTGTCTGGCAAACGATAATCTGCAGATTCGGAGTACCTAAAAAGATGGTAGTGGACAACGGGAAACAGTTTGACAGTCATCTGTTCACAGAATTCTGCGAATCGTTGGGAATAAACTTACGCTTCGCATCATTATATCACCCTCAATCAAATGGAGCTGTCGAAAGTGCAAATAAAAGAATATTCGAAGCTGTACAAAAGAGGCTGCTAAACATCAAAAAAGGAAAATGGCCAGAGGAGCTTCACTCAGTACTCTGGTCGTTAAGAACAACTCCATCCAGGTCAACTGGTTTCAGTCCTTTCAAGTTACTCTTCGGAGAAGAAGCAATGACACTAGAAGAAATTCAAAACAAGTCACTTCGAAGCCTAGCAGGAAACTCTGATGAGTCAACTATAACTTCGAAGGAAAGCTTGGAAGAAGTTCGCAATGATGCTGTACTCAACCTTCAGAAATATGAAGAAGAAATCCTAAAATGGAAAATCAAAAACATCAGACCGAAGGGAATAAGAGATGGGGATCTGGTACTTCGGCGAAAGCCAAACGAGAAGACTGTGGGAAAACTACAGAGCAAATGGGAAGGGCCATTCATAGCGAAGGCGACTGTAAACGAAAGAGCCTTCAGACTGCTAAGCTCCGAAGGAGAGGAAGTTAGCCACACATGGAATGTAGAAAAGCTGAAAAAATATCATGTATAAAAGAAAAACCGGCCTGTACTCTTTTCCTTGCAAAAGGGGATCCCTTCGAAGGGAGCAAGGTTTTTAACGAGGCAGGACCGAGGAATACAATCTCTTCCCCTCCAACAAGACGTTCTTCGCGTTTACTGTCCTAAAAGACAAAATTGAACAGACAACATCCCCTAAAAAAAAAAGGAAGGAAAAGTCATCAAAAGTTAAAAGTCGAAGGTCAGGCGTTAAAAGCCAATAACCTTCGATCGCGTCCAAAAAGACATGAAAAATAAAAAAAAAGTAAAAATCGAAGGACAAAGCGCCAAAAAGCTTACACCCTTCGATTGCGTCCACAAAGGACATGAAAAGAACAAAAGACAAAAAAGTCCATTGTTCACTACGAGTCGAAGCTTCAAAAGAAGAAGCCTTCGATCAGGCAGAATTCCTCCCAAAAACAAGGGAAAGGAAACGCGAAAAAGAAATACTAAAAACAAATTTCAGACATCGCGCAGAGACCAACGAGGTCATTCAAATACATTAATCGAAGAGCAAACTAAATAAATATACAGAGTTAACCTTCGTTTAAAGTAAAGTTTTCTACAAAATTCAAAACAGAACAACAGTTATTCTTCAGAAGAATCATCATCAGACTCACTCGAAGTACTAGAGCCTTCACTGTCAGAGGCACCCCGACCACTAGAGGAACCAGCATTCTGGTCGACCGAAGGGCTTGCGTTCTGTCTTCCAGCAGAAGCTTCGAAGAAAGCAGAAATACATCCAGGGCCAACAGCGCTCCAATGAGGAATTAACTTCCTCGCTGACTGTCGAGCCACTTCCGCAACTGATCCTGTTTCGGTCGAAACAGCGAAGCCATCATCCAATATTGGACTAACGCTACCTCCAGACAAGCTCAGCTGCGCGAAGGCTTCTTCCATACCAGCAGCTCCAGCAACGACGCCATAATTCCTGGCCACTTCCTTCAGAGAGCCAGAGTTCGCTGAAATCCATTCGGCGAACTCAAGGGCCGTAGCATTCGGCAAAGGGAAGTCTGAAACCCCACCGCCAAGAAAAGTTATGGCATCCCTCAAGTTCTTGCAAACATTAAAAAGAAAAGTCAAAGACTTCCTTTCCTCCGTTCGCTTCTCGTTAAGCTGATGCGTAACTTCGCGAAGCTTCCCCTTAGTGCGATTAAGGCGAGTTTGAATAAAGCGGAACTGGGTGTCAATAGCGCCTACAACCGGAATGGACTGAAAAAAAAAAGAGGCCTTAGAGCAAAGCGTATCTTGAAATAAAAGAAAATAAGTAAAAGAATAAAAACATACCTTGAGATGATTAGTATAAAGAGATTTCAAGAGCCATCCGGAGTCAACACAGGCAAGCTTCCGCCTTTCGCGATAAAAGCGAAGATCCCCCATGATTTTAGTAACATCTTCCGAAAGCTCTTCGCTAGGAAAGACATCAGACGAGGTAAGCGAGGGAAGCTTCAGTTCAGTCCCTTCTTCGCTGTCCGAAAACGCTACTGGCTCCTCATTATCATAAGGGAAGAAACGAGGCATCTCAGCGAAGGGATCTTCTCTAGATTCAGAGCCTTCGCCTTCCTCACCACTGGAAATATCTGGAGGGGGAGCGGAACTGATAGGATTCACGGCTAAAGCCGGTCCACGATGCGAACCACTTTCAGTACGACGACGCTTCCGCGAAGTACTAACATCTTCAGCAGTCGAAGCCTTAGAGCGTTTCTGCCTCTTCGGGGCAGGAGCCCCATAGTCATCATAAGCCTGACCACGAGCTGTAAAGGACCGGTTAAAACGGGCCGGTAGATGAGCTTCTTCGCGGCCTACGGCTTCCTTCTCAATATAAGAGCCAAGAACACCCTTGACCCGACTCTCAACATCGGCAACAGGAAGACCTTCGCCAGTCAACAAATATTTGCGGAGGCCATTGGCATATCTCTCCTCTGCAAAATGAAGCTCCAAGCCGGAACCAAGTGGACTAACCCCAGCAGAGATGTACTCTTCGACAAGGTCACGGGTACTCAAAAGGGAACTAACCCTTCGAAGAGCATCAGTGCAAACTTCAAAGTTAGCATCTGGTTCAACCTGGACGTTTATCAGCCACTCAGGATGCTTCATGGTGCTAACAATCCCTGAACCTCCGCCAAACTTCACATAAAACCATCTGTGCTTCCAAGGCGTGAGAACCTTATTGGTCAAGCTATACGAAGGGGCATACCCATGTCTAATGGGAACGAAGTTAATCATGCCGAAGCTATCTGAATGATCAGCGGAGGTGGGCTGAAAGTGAAGCTTATAGTTGCGAGTAAAGACAGCCAAACTGGGTTCAGCGCCTTCGGACTTACAAGCCCAAATAAAAGAGGCAAGCCTAACGAAGGCACTAGGAGTCAATTGATGTATCTCCAAACAGAAGGCACGAAGGACTTGCGCTACGAAGGGGTGAGCCGGAACGCGAAGGCCAAAAAGAAAATAATCAAGGAAGACAACAGCTTCATCAGGTCCTGGCTCAGGAACTGTGTGTGAACCGGGAGAACGAGCACATTCCCGGACTCCGAAGGTGGACAGAAAGGCGCTATCAAGGAAGGCTTCGGTACAGTCAGAGGGACCGAAGTTATTATTAAAAGACCTTTGAGCCAAAGAGATCTTCTTCGGAGCCATCTTCGCAAAAAACAAGCACTAAATGAGCGAAGGGGAAAGATCGGAAGAAGCGAAGGAGACAAAGAAAGGCAAGCAACAAGAGTCAAAAGAGAACTCAAATAGCAAGCCAAGATCGACACGCTTCTTATAGCAACTGAAACACACCGGGAAGCGGGTCAGACATCGAGCAACGAAAGGACGTGACGTTAAGACGAAAAGACGTGACAAGCAGACTTGTTGCAGAACTCGAAAGAAACTGACTCAGGACCTCGTTACACGTGCCACTTCGTCAGTTGAGGGCTAATGTTGGGGTCCTAGCAACAAGTACACGGCAAGGGAGATAGCGAAGGCCAAGCCACACCCACATAAGGCAACCTAAAAGCCATGTTAAAGCAGCCAAGGGCACACTTGTAAATATCATCATCTCACCCCTTATAAATATGGAGGGAGATGATCATGTAACGACATCTGTTTTTCGGGCCACGAGCCAAAGGAGGAATCATTCGCACCGTATTCAGACCTCTCTAATCACTCGACCCCTTCGCCCGGCATCGCCGGCAAAGGAGGGCTTCGCACAACTAAACTGCAGGGAACCTGAGCAAGAACCCCTTCGTCCGGCATCGCGGACCATAAAAGAGGGCTTCGCTCCAACCAGAAGGCAACGACGACGAGCGAGGAAGGTTTCGCGAGGTGATTCGAAGGCATCGACAACCTTCGAGGGCTTCGCCATAACCAGAACGTTTCCATCAACCGTTGGAGGGCTTCGATCCGTCCCATCAAGATCTTCGATCGCCCAACATTTGGCGCCGTCCGTGGGCCGAACCCACGACAAACCCATCACCGCACAATGCGAAGCAAAGCTTTCTGCAAAAACAAAATCTCATAAACGAAGCCTTTCATACATATATTATGTCTGATGTATTTTCTCTTTTATATATGCCGCATATTAATCTTCATTCCCTTTTTGACTCTTTTATAGAGAAGCACCCCTCAAAATTATAAAGCCTTCGCCAAGATGACGAAACCTCCTCCAAGATTATAAGACCGAAGGGTTACATACAAAAAGAAAAATCGAAGCAAAAAACAAGGGATTCACAGCAAGTTGAAGAAACAAGAAGAATCTTAAAAAAGAGGAGTATAACATGACACACAAAGCGAAAGTCATTCTTTTCATTCAACACGAAGTTACAAAAGTACGAAGACACAAACACCTACTTCTTCGACTTACTACGAGTTCGACTGGCCACCCCAACCGGCGGCGAAGGCCTAACTTGACGACCTTCGGAGCTTTCGTCATCACTAATGATAATAACACCAGGAGGAACAATAGCAAGAGGAACCGGTTGCGGCAGAACTTCAAAAATAGCATTCCTCACACTCAATCGATCAAGCTCGTCGAAGTGATCCACAAGATCTTGTGGAAGAGCATCTCCACGCTTGTAACCATGACGTGTCAGATCCATCACTATGCCTCGAGGAAGTCGATCCCACAAAGCCTCCATGAAGCAAAAAAGACTGAAGAAATTGAATAAAAAGACAAAGACACCTCGTGTATATATACACCAAGGAGGAACATTCCAGACGCCTACAAAAATATCTCTCCTTTTTTCTATAAAAGGAATGGAACCTTGTCGCATTACAAGACATGATGACGAATACCTGCTCTAAAAGCAGACGCTTCGAATTCGCCGATAAAAGGCAGAAAAACATGTTCACCTTCGAACGAATATCATTGAAGCAAAGCTTCTAAAAAAGAAAAGAGAAACCCCCTCGTCGAATTACAAAACAAGGTGGTAAATACCTGCCTTACAGATAGACGGCTCAGATTATCTCTTTTGAAGGCAGAAAAAACCGCATCTACCTTCGAAAAGAGAATCAGGAAAGTCAAATCCTTAACAAGACGAAGCCTCGTCGTAACATAAGACAGAAAGGAAGGAATTCAATTCAAAAATAGAAATTCGCCTAAAAGGCAGAAAAAATGTCATAGACATACAAAAGTTCATAGTTGGGAATAAACCAAAAATGTTTACTAAATCAAAAATGTTTACTAAATCAAAAATAGAAAAAATATTTTTGTATACAAAAATTTTTGGGGAATCAAAGTTCATAAACATGTTGATCGTGGAGGAGAAGAGGGCTAATGTTGGGAAGACAGCTGCGATCCAAGTCAAGGGATAAACCAACCAGAAGACACACGCGAAGGGGAATGCAACGTTGGGGACCACACGGAAGCCACCCAGAACCACTCGAAGGACCAGTAATGCAGGTCAGAAAGAGCGGGCAGCGAAGGAACCCGAAGTTACCAAGCTGAAGGCTATGCTAAAACAGCCAATGGCACACTTGTAAATATAATCATCTCACCCCCTATAAATATGGAGGGAGATGATTTTGTAATGACATCTGTTTTTCGGGCCACGAGCCAAAGGAGGAATCATTCACACCGTATTCAGACCTCTCTAATCACTCGACCCCTTCGCCCGGCATCGCGGGTGAAGGAGGGCTTCGCGCAACTGAACTGCAGGGAACCTGAGCAAGAACCCCTTCGTCCGGCATCGCGGACCAGAAAAGAGGGCTTCGCTCCAACCAGAAGGCAACGACGACAAGCGAGGAGGGCTTCGCGAGGCGAACCGAAGGCATCGACAACCTTCGAGGGCTTCGCCAGAACCAGAACATTTCCATCAACCGTTGGAGGGCTTCGATCCGTCCCATCAAGACCTTCGATCCCCCAACATTTGGCGCCGTCCGTGGGCCGAACCCGCGACAAAACCATGACCGCACAACGCGAAACGAAGCTTTCTGCAAAAACAAAATCTCATAGACGAAGCCTTTATTACATATATTATGTCTGATGTATTTTCTCTTTTATATGCTGCATATTAATCTTCGTTCCCTTTTTTGACCCTTTCATAGAGAAGCATCCCCCAATGTTATAAAGCCCTCACCGAGATGACGAAACCTTCTCCAAGATTATAAGACCGAAGGGTTACATACAAAAAGAAAAATCGAAGCAAAAAGCAAGGGATTTGCAGCAAGTCGAAGAAACGAGAAGAATCTTAGAAAAGAGGAGTATAACATGACACACAAAGCGAAAGACATTCTTTTCATTCAACACGAAGTTACAAAAGTACGAAGACACAAACACCTACTTCTTCGACTTACTACGAGTTCGACTGGCCACCCCAACCGGCGGCGAAGGCCTAACTTGACGACCTTCAGAGCTTTCATCATCACTAATGATAATAACATCAGGAGGAACAATAGCAAGAGGAACCGGTTGCGGCGGAACTTCGACAATAGCATTCCTCACACTCAATCGATCAAGCTCGTCGAAGTGATCCACAAGATCTTGTGGAAGAGCATCTCCACGCTTGTAACCATGACGTGTCAGATCCTTCACTATGCCTCGAGGAAGTCGATCCCACAAAGCCTCCATGAAGCAAAGAAGACTGAAGAAATTGAATAAAAAGACAGAGACACCTCATGTATATATACACCAAGGAGGAACATTCCAGACGCCTACAAAAATATCTCTCCTTTTTTCTATAAAAGAAATGGAACCTTGTCGCATTACAAGACATGATGACGAATACCTGCTCTAAAAGCAGACGCTTCGAATTCGCCGATAAAAGGCAGAAAAACACGTTCACCTTCGAACGAATATCATTGAAGCAAAGCTTCTAAAAAAAAAAGAGAGAAACCCCTTCGTCGAATTACTAAACAAGGTGGTAAATACCTGCCTTACAGGTAGACGGCTCAGATTCGCTCTTTCGAAGGCAGAAAAAATCGAATCTACCTTCGGAAAGAGAATCAGGAGAGTCAAATCCTTAAGAAGACGAAGCCTCGTCGTAACACAGGACAGAAAGGAAGGAATTCAATTTAAAAACAGAAATTTGCCAAAAAGGCAAGAAAAACGTCTCTATCTTCGCAAAGACTGCGAAGCAAAAATTAAAGGCATAAGAGCCGAAACGTTAATTTTTCGTCAGAAGCAAAATTACCATCTAAGGGCTATGAGAAAGCCAACCAAAAGGTCTTCGCTCAGAAAAGCGAAGCGAACATTAAAAGAAGGGACTCAAAAGAGTCATCACAAAAACTAAAAAAGGAACCCGCAAAAAATAGCGAAGGAATCATCCTCCAAAAAGGCCAAGTAAGCCAAAAAGGAGAGCACGACGAACAAAAGTATACCTTCGCACACAGCGAAGACAGAAATAGGAAAACAAGACGTATTCGGGCTTCCTTCGTCAAAAGCAGACGAAGGCCAATGAAATTACGAAGCAACCCATTACATCTAGTCATCGAAGCTATGAAAGTGGCAGTAAAGTTAATTACCGAAGAGCAAAGACGGATAAATAATCACAAGGTGCGCTTACACAAGACTACGAAAATTCGAAGGCTCAATACAGAGCTCGAAGTCATCGCAGAACATGAAGTACATGAATAAGGTATTTGATGCAATAAAGCTTCAGAGTTTTGATAAAGCAAATATTACATCAAAAAAGTGTATCCAAAATAAATACAGATCAAAGGACATCCAAAAGGGCTATCTACAACCATTCTAAGGAGTTCAAGAAGAACCTTCGGGAAAGTCAGGGACAAGACACTTAACCCTGTTCCACCAGAAGTCATTGATCAGACACATACACTTGCCTTCGACAGCTCCGAAATCATGAGAAGGATCCGAAGGCTTCATTGAAAAATCAGAACGACTGACCAAATTAGCAGCATCGCTACCTTCGCAAGAAAAGCTATGGAGGAGATCTTGAATCATAAGTACCACAGCATCATAAGAAAAGCTCCTGCGTATTTCGGCAAGACCAGCCAAGTTCAGGCGAAGCCACTCGTCCAAAACCTCCAAAGAGGCATCCGCCGGCACCTCATCATATTTCGCACCAAGTGCCTGAAACAGCTCCTTGACAAGATCACAAAGGGCAAGGGATTTAGCGAAGGAGTTATCAACAGAAGAGATCTTTAGCTGAGACGCCTTCGACAGACGAGACAAAAGATGCTCATTAAATAACTTCTCCTTCTCCAGTGAAGCCTTCTTTTCGCGAATCTTTTCTTCAAGGACAGATAGATCAGAGATAACGTTAGATTTATGGCTTCGAAGAACCTCAACTTCAGCTAGCAAATCAGACGTGGCAGCAGAAGAAGCTTTCAGGGAATCATCCTTCGCAGAAAGAGAGGCCTGGAGAGATGACGCGAGTAGCAAATCACCAGAAGAATCTTGGAACTCACGAGCGCAAGCTCGAGTAAGAATAATAGACTGCAAGAAGGAAGAAGCGAAGCTGTTAAAAGAAACACGAAGTACACAAAAAAAAAATAGAAGCAAAAGGGGGAACTGAGATACTAACCATAACTTGATGAGCAACCAAGGAACGGAAGAGGACGTCACCCGAAAGGTTTGACAGGCCAAGCTCAACCTTCGGAAACCGGACCTTACGGGCAGCAGATTCAAGAGCACCCGAAGCCTGAATGTCGTCATTGATAGACAATAGCATGGTTTCAACATCCAGTTCAAGAGACCCTAAGTTCGAAGCATCTAAAGAAAAAAGGAAGAGAAGCGAAGGATCATGAGAATAATAATAAAAAAAAGAGAAAGAAAGAAGAAGGAAAAGCAATCCTTTGAAAATGAATACCAGGATTTGAAGATTGCGAGGGCGGAACAGCGACGTTAATCGAAGGCAAAGCAGTACTCGAAGAAGAAGTAATATCCTGACTTGGACTCGAAACTTCTGAAAGTTTCCGCTTGCCAAGTAAACCAAAAAACGAAGACTTCTTTGGAAGACCAAAAGTACCCTTTGAACACTCAGACCTTTTTGCAATTCCATCTATACAGACAACATCCGAAGCAACAGTTGGAGACCTTTGTAAACCCTCCGAAGGTATCAACGAAGAACTCCCGCAAGCAGTGTCAGGCACAACAGGAGTATCAGCTGAATTCGAAGGAGCGTCAGGAGACGGTTCTTCAAAGATAAGAGAATAAGTCGGCACAAGAAGAGAACCTGGCGGAGAAGGAATTTCAGCATTCCTGGGAATGGACTCAACATCGGGAGTAACAACAGCCAGCGAAGGATCCATCTCAACGGTCGAAGAGCCTGAAATTCTGAAGTATGGAAAAATATCTCTTTCACACGAATTGTCCCTAGGAAAAGGACGATTGTGGAGACACAAGTCGAAGCTCAGATAAAACCGATTGATCCGAACACTGATGCCCCTTCGAGTGCTTTCAACCCACTCCTTCTGAGAGAACTTCCCAAGAAAAGAAGTAACTCGGTCTTGAGGTGACCAGAGATTGAAACCTACAAAAGTAACAAAGTATAAGCTAAAAGAATAAAAAAAAGGAAAAGAAGAGCAAGCTATCAAAGGCAACGAAGCACAAGGAAGAGTCATACAGGGTCCCGATATCGAAGGAAAAACTGGCATTCTTAAGCCAAACTTATTTCTACCAAAAGAAGAGGGCCTCCAACTGCGACGAGCGAGGGGAAGAACACCAGCAGCGAAGCATTCCTCCAGGATATCACGAAGGGTCATCCTCTGACTAACCCTTCGGAAAGCATCAACACATTGAGAAATTAAGCCATTCTGCGAAGGCTCGAAGTGATTGGTAATCCATATGCCAGCAGCTTTCCCAGTATAAAAATCGATAGCAAGGTATTTATAGTAGAACCAATCTTTCACCCATTCATCAAAGGGTGGAGGATCGAAGCTACCAAGAGGCGTCAGAAACCCCTCCCTAGCCTTAAAACCAACAACTCCGAAGCAAGGGCTGAGATGTTGCTCATGATCATAAGTAGGAGTGTGCCGGGCTTGGTATACTCGATAAAAAGCATGAGGTTCAGGATTTAAACCTTCGCTGATGCAAGCCCAAGCGAAGGCTGACATGGTTGCGATGGCAACAGGAGTAAGATGATGAAGTTGGCGATAGTATAAAGAAAGAACACGAAGGACAAAGCTCGAAGGAGGAAAGGATAGACCGGCATCTAGAAATGACGAAAAAACAACAAACTCATCGCTTCGAGGTCTCAGACGGATCTCCGGAATTTGCTTCGGACCATGCAAAGGAAGACGAATTGAATCTATATAAACAAGACCAGACTCCGAATAGCACTGCGAAAAAATACCCTTATAACGGGAGGCGGAGATAGACCTTGTGAAATAATAACCAGCTCGAAGAGAATGGAAACCCCTAGGAAACGCTGGCGATTTCTGCCTAGCCATCGAAGGAAGAAAAGAAGTACCTTCAAAAGAGGAGATGCCAACAAAGCAGCCACGGCGGTAAAAAGATACGAACCGGAAAAGGTGAAAGCGACGCATATTTAAAGACCTACCAAAAGCTGGGGACATTGAGGTAAAAAACCGTACAACCAAGGGTTTAAGTAAGAATAGTGAAATATATTAAAATATAAACAATAAGAAATAAAATAAGGAAAAATCGCAGCTAAAGAGATAACTGCTTCAAGGAAACGGCTTCACTCACTTCCTTTCAACAGTTGAGGGCTAATGTTGGGAAGACAGCTGCGATCCAAGTCGAGGGATAAACCAACCAGAAGACACACGCGAAGGGGAATGCAACGTTGGGGACCACACCGAAGCCACCCAGAACCACTCGAAGGACGAGTAATGCAGGTCAGAAAGAGCGGGCAGCGAAGGAACCCGAAGTTACCAAGCTGAAGGCCATGCTAAAACAGCCAATGGCATACATGTAAATATGATCACTCTCCCCCTTATAAATATGGAGGGAGATGATCCTGTAATGACATCTGTTTTTTCGGGCCACGAGCCAAAGGAGGAATCATTCGCACCGTATTCAGACCTCTCTAATCACTCGACCCCTTCGCCCGGCATCGCGGGCAAAGGAGGGCTTCGCACAACTAAACTGCAGGGAACCTGAGCAAGAACCCCTTCGTCCGGCATCGCGGACCATAAAAGAGGGCTTCGCTCCAACCAGAAGGCAACGACGACGAGCGAGGAAGGCTTCGCGAGGTGATTCGAAGGCATCGACAACCTTCGAGGGCTTCGCCATAACCAGAACGTTTCCATCAACCGTTGGAGGGCTTCGATCCGTCCCATCAAGACCTTCGATCCCCCAACATTTGGCGCCGTCCGTGGGGAAGACAGCTGCGATCCAAGTCGAGGGACAAGCCAACCAGAAGACACACGCGAAGAGGAATGCAACGTTGGGGACAACACCGAAGCCACCCAGAACCACTCGAAGGACGAGTAATGCAGGTCAGAAAGAGCGGGCAGCGAAGGAACCCAAAGTTACCAAGCTAAAGGCCATGCTAAAGCAGCCAATGGCACACTTGTAAATATGATCACTCTCCCCCTTATAAATATGGAGGGAGATGATCCTGTAATGACATCTGTTTTTCGGGCCACGAGCCAAAGGAGGAATCATTCGCACCGTATTCAGACCTCTCTAATCACTCGACCCCTTCGCCCGGCATCGCGGGCAAAGGAGGGCTTCGCACAACTAAACTGCAGGGAACCTGAGCAAGAACCCCTTCGTCCGGCATCGCGGACCATAAAAGAGGGCTTCGCTCCAACCAGAAGGCAACGACGACGAGCGAGGAAGGCTTCGCGAGGTGATTCGAAGGCATCGACAACCTTCGAGGGCTTCGCCATAACCAGAACGTTTCCATCAACCGTTGGAGGGCTTCGATCCGTCCCATCAAGACCTTCGATCCCCCAACATTTGGCGCCGTCCGTGGGCCGAACCCACGACAAACCCATCACCGCACAACGCGAAGCAAAGCTTTCTGCAAAAACAAAATCTCATAAACGAAGCCTTTCATACATATATTATGTCTGATGTATTTTCTCTTTTATATATGCCGCATATTAATCTTCATTCCCTTTTTGACTCTTTTATAGAGAAGCACCCCTCAAAATTATAAAGTCTTCGCCAAGATGACGAAACCTCCTCCAAGATTATAAGACCGAAGGGTTACATACAAAAAGAAAAATCGAAGCAAAAAATAAGGGATTCACAGCAAGTTGAAGAAACGAGAAGAATCTTAAAAAAGAGGAGTATAACATGACACACAAAGCGAAAGACATTCTTTTCATTCAACACGAAGTTACAAAAGTACGACGACACAAACACCTACTTCTTCGACTTACTACGAGTTCGACTGGCCACCCCAACCGGCGGCGAAGGCCTAACTTGACGACCTTCGGAGCTTTCGTCATCACTAATGATAATAACACCAGGAGGAACAATAGCAAGAGGAACCGGTTGCGGCGGAAGTTCGACAATAGCATTCCTCACACTCAATCGATCAAGCTCGTCGAAGTGATCCACAAGATCTTGTGGAAGAGCATCTCCACGCTTGTAACCATGACGTGTCAGATCCTTCACTATGCCTCGAGGAAGTCGATCCCACAAAGCCTCCATGAAGCAAAAAAGACTGAAGAAATTGAATAAAAAGACAGAGACACCTCGTGTATATATACACCAAGGAGGAACATTCCAGACGCCTACAAAAATATCTCTCCTTTTTTCTATAAAAGGAATGGAACCTTGTCGCATTACAAGACATGATGACGAATACCTGCTCTAAAAGCAGACGCTTCTAATTCGCCGATAAAAGGCAGAAAAACACGTTCACCTTCGAACGAATATCATTGAAGCAAAGATTCTAAAAAAGAAAAGGGAAACCCCCTCGTCGAATTACAAAACAAGGTGGTAAATACCTGCCTTACAGATAGACGGCTCAGATTATCTCTTTCGAAGGCAGAAAAAACCGCATCTACCTTCGAAAAGAGAATCAGGAAAGTCAAATCCTTAAGAAGACGAAGCCTCGTCGTAATATAAGACAGAAAGGAAGGAATTCAATTCAAAAACAGAAATTCGCCAAAAAGGCAGAAAAAATGTCCCCATCTTCGCAAAGACTGCGAAGCAAAAATTAAAGGCATAAGAGCCGAAATGGTAATTTTTTGTCAGAAGCAAAATTACCATCTAAGGGCTATGAGAAAGCCAACCAAAAGGTCTTCGCTCAGAAAAGCGAAGCCAACATTATAAAAAGGGACTCAAAAGAGTCATCACAAAAACTCAAAAAGGAACCCACAAAAAATAGCGGAGGAATCATCCTCCAAAAAGGCCAAGTAAGCCAAAAAAGGAGAGCACGATGAACAAAAATATACCTTCGCACACAGCGTAGAAAGAAATAGAAAAACAAGACGTATTCGGGCTTTCTTCGTCAAAAGCAGACGAAGGCCAATGAAGTTACGAAGCAACCCATTACATCCAGTTATCGAAGCTACGAAAGTGGTAGTAAAGTTAATTACCGAAGAGCAAAGACGGATAAATAATCAAAAGGTGCGCTTACACAAGACTACGAAAATTCGAAGGCTCAATACAGAGCTCGAAGTCATCGCAGAACATGAAGTACATGAATAAGGTATTTGATGCAATAAAGCTTCAGAGTTTTGATAAAGCAAATATTACATCAAAAAAGCGTATCAAAAGTAAATACAGATCAAAGGACATCCAAAAGGGCTATCTACAAAAATTCTAAGGAGTTCAAGAAGAACCTTCGGGAAAGTTAGGGACAAGACACTTGACCCTGTTCCACCAGAAATCATTGATCAGGCACATACACTTGCCTTCGACAGCTCCGAAATCATGAGAAGGATCCGAAGGTTTCATTGAAAAATTAGAACGACTGACCAAATTAGCAGCATCGCTACCTTCGCAAGAAAAGCTATGGAGGAGATCTCAAATCATAAGTTCCACAGCATCATAAGAAAAGCTCCTGCATATTTCGGCAAGACCAGCCAAATTCAGGCGAAGCCACTCGTCCAAAACCTCCAAAGAGGCATCCGCCGGTACCTCATCATATTTCGCACCAAGTGCCTGAAACAGCTCCTTGACAAGATCACAAAGGGCAAGGGATTTTGCGAAGGAGTTATCAACAGAAGAGATCTTTAGCTGAGACGCCTTCGACAGACAAGACAAAAGATGCTCATTAAATAACTTCTCCTTCTCCAGTGAAGCCTTCTTTTCGCGAATCTTTTCTTCAAGGACAGACAGATCAGAGATAACGTTAGATTTATGGCTTCGAAGAACCTCAACTTCAGCAAGCAAGTTAGACGTGGCAGCAGAAGAAGCTTTCAGGGAATCATCCTTCATAGAAAGAGAGGCCTGGAGAGATGACGCGAGTTGCAAATCACCAGAAGAATCTTGGAACTCACGAGCGCAAGCTCGTGTAAGAATAATAGACTGCAAGAAGGAAGAAGCGAAGCTGTTAAAAGAAACACGAAGTACACAACAAAATAATAATAATAGAAGAAGAAGGGGGAAGTGAGATACTAACCTTGACTTGATGAGCAACCAAGGAACGGAAGAGGACGTCACCCGAAAGGTTTGACAGGCCAAGCTCAACCTTCGGAAACCGGACCTTACGGGCAGCAGATTCAAGAGCACCCGAAGCCTGAATGTCGTCATTAATAGACGATAGCATGGTTTCAACATCCAGCTCAAGAGACCCTGAGCTCGAAGCATCTAAAGAAAAAAGGAAGAGAAGCGAAGGATCATGAGAATAATAATAATAAAAAAAAGAAGAAGAGAAAGAAAGGAGGAAAAGCAATCCTTTGAAAATGAATACCAGGATTTGAAGATTGCGAAGGCGGAACAGCAACGTTAATCGAAGGCAAAGCAGTACTCGAAGAAGAAGTAATATCCCGAGTTGGACCCGAAACTTCTGAAAGTTTCCGCTTGCCAAGTAAACCAAAAAACGAAGACTTCTTCGGAAGACCAAAAGTACCCTTTGAACACTCAGGGACCAGCGGACAAGAATTGACTAACTCAGACCTTTTTGCAATTCCATCTATACAGACAACATCCGAAGCAACAGTTGGAGACCTTTGTAAACCCTCCGAAGGTATCAACGAAGAACTCCCGCAAGCAGTGTCAGGCACAACAGGAGTATCAGCTGAATTCGAAGGAGCGTCAGGAGACGGTTCTTCAAAGATAAGAGAATAAGTCGGCACAAGAAGAGAACCTGGCGGAGAAGGAATTTCAGCATTCCTGGGAATGGACTCAACATCGGGAGTAACAACAGCCAGCGAAGGATCCATCTCAACGGTCGAAGAGCCTGAAATACTGAAGTATGGAAAAATATCTCTTTCACACGAATTGTCCCCAGGAAAAGGACGATTGTGGAGGCACAAGTCGAAGCTCAGATAAAACCGATTGATCCGAATACTGATGCCCCTTCGAGTGCTTTCAACCCACTCCTTCTGCCAAGAAAAGAAGTAACTCGGTCTTGAGGTGACCAGAGATTGAAACCTACAAAAGTAACAAAGTGTAAGCTAAAAGAATAAAAAAAAAAGAGGGAAAAGAAGAGGAAGCTATCAAAGGCAACGAAGCACAAGGAGGAATCATACAGGGTCCCGATATCGAAGGAAAAACTGGCATTCTAAAGCCAAACTTATTTCTACCAAAAGAAGAGGGCCTCCAACTGCGACGAGCGAGGGGAAGAACACCAGCAGCGAAGCATTCCTCCAGGATATCACGAAGGGTCATCCTCTGACTAACCCTTCGGAAAGCATCAACACATTGAGAAATTAAGGTTCTGGTTATGGCGAAGCCCTCGAAGGTTGTCGATGCCTTCGAATCACCTCGCGAAGCCTTCCTCGCTCGTCGTCGTTGCCTTCTGGTTGGAGCGAAGCCCTCTTTTATGGTCCGCGATGCCGGACGAAGGGGTTCTTGCTCAGGTTCCCTGCAGTTTAGTTGTGCGAAGCCCTCCTTTGCCCGCGATGCCGGGCAAAGGGGTCGAGTGATTAGAGAGGTCTGAATACGGTGCGAATGATTCCTCCTTTGGCTCGTGGCCCGAAAAACAGATGTCATTACAGGATCATCTCCCTCCATATTTATAAGGGGGAGAGTGATCATATTTACAAGTGTGCCATTGGCTGCTTTAGCATGGCCTTTAGCTTGGTAACTTTGGGTTCCTTCGCTGCCCGCTCTTTCTGACCTGCATTACTCGTCCTTCGAGTGGTTCTGGGTGGCTTCGGTGTTGTCCCCAACGTTGCATTCCTCTTCGCGTGTGTCTTCTGGTTGGTTTGTCCCTCGACTTGGATCGCAGCTGTCTTCCCAACAGTAAGCACTCTAAATCTCGGTCATTATTCCTTCGCGTGAGTTTTTGTTTTCTTTCCACCAAAAATGGAATGTTTGAAAAATCATCAAACATCTCCATTCATCATCACCTCACTTGCAAAATTTTTTGATCTATATCAAAACGCTCAAGAATATTTCAAAATGCTCATGAACCTGTCATCACTAGTGCTAATGCATCATGGAGTCTAAAAAAAAAAAGAGAGACTCCATGAATTGAGTCAAAAATTGCACGAAGGTTCTGATCATAAACATCTTAAAAGAAGACCAAAAGTTTGCAAAACCATCTCCATCAGTGTGTGTTCATCTTCTCCCCCTCCATCTCCATTTTCCATATGACCGAGATATTAAGAGTTGCTATGTCTCTTGAGATTTATTCTTTAGCTTTACAATATACGCATGACAAATGTGCATATCCTTACCAAGCTCCATATACAAGCCTCATTTGGTAGAAGGTAGGATTTGAGTGAAGCTTGTAGGAATAGACTCACTAGAGGGAAAGGAAGGGTGAACCAAAACAAAGGAGAAATTTTTACCTTGTCTTGCAGCACATAAAAACTCTGGACTTAAACCTGCTAGAATTGTTTTGTCCAAAAGTGTTGTTCTGGTTTTCAATGCTATATGACAAGGTGAAGCATACACGCCCCACACATGTGCAACACTAGTGAAAATTCCGTGCACTTGTATACTTACCACCATTTAGGGAGTACGTGCTTGCATCTTTGTTACCCTTGAGGCGCTATCTTTGTAACTCCTGATCCGCCGGTACCCTGAGTTGTTTGCTTGAGGACGAGCAAACGTTAAGCTTGGGGAGTTTGTTGACGGTCGAAAAATCGCATTTCGACCCTCAACATATCGGTAAATAAAAAGCTAATCACCAAGGTTCTGTGCATAGAAGTTAGGAATTAACATACTTCCACGAGTTTTGGTGAATTTTGGATACAGGAGAAAATAATGGAGAAAACTGGCCCTGACTCGAAGAAAAGTCAGGCCGACCAGCCCCACCTTAGGCCGGCCGGCCCTCCTTGGCGCCCAAAGGCCTCGGCTGTGCTCCAGCAGGCTGTAAACGAACTGAAACTTCATATAACAAAGCCTGTTCAGCGGATTTCCACCGATATACCGTCTGGTGGGCTGTTTGGGCCTCAACTTGGCCCTTACTCATGTTCTGCCGCCCCCACGAAGTAACCGACCTTCGGACCGACTTCAGGAGGCGATCTGAAGTGTCCACGCAAGAGGCGGTGACCAACCGCCACAGTGGACGGCCGGCCGGCCCCCCTACTAGGCCGGCCGGCCTGGCTTGGCGGCCCCGCCACTCCACCTCGCGCTATAAGACTCCCCTGGTCCTAATGACCCTATAAATACCCGGGTGGTCTGCAGAAACAATTCGCACCTCACTGATCCAAGAGATCCATTACTCATTTGTGTAGAAGTAGAGTTAGTATTGAGAGTTAGAGTAGAGTAGAGTAGAGTGAGAGCTCTTCTCGAGGTTCCGGAAGTCTTCTCAGAGTTTCGGTATTGTTCTTGTATCATAACTCTAGTAGAGTTAATCTTTATTTATTTATATAATTATTTCTATAATTATTTAGTTTATTCTTTATTTATTTCTTTTAGTAATTATTTTCTACTTATGTTTATTTACTTAGTTAAGCTAGTGCTTGTAAGAGTCTTGTTGTGTGTTTCGTGATTGTGTCTAAGTAGTATGAGTGAGTGCTTTGCCGAAATGGAGTTCGCGCTTAATTAGTGAAAGCTATGCTACATTCTTAGATAGTGTTATTCTCTCGATCAAGAGTAGTACCTCTAGGATAGTTGTAAGCGTGGTGCTTAGAGCTATACCTATGCACAATTGGCTTTTGTCTTTACGGAGGACGGTAGCCCCACGTGTGATAGGCATGTTCAGGCCTCTGCAATCCGCCACGTTCAAAAGCAATCACCAACATGGAGCTTTAGCAGTTCCTCCAGGCGGACATTGTCAGCTCCAGTTTGCTTCTTCAAACATTCAATCTCATCGAACTGAGATTTCCTTGCTGCATCTGCTTCTTTTGCCTCCTCCTTCAACGTTGCCAACTCTTGATGCTGCTTATCCATCAGTCGCCGAAGTGCTTTGTGGCCTTTCTTAGTTGTCAGAACTTCAGCATGAAGCTCTTGTAAATGGTCGAAGGGGTCCTTGGAGAGTGACTTGATGCCCACAACTTCAACAACTATACTAGATCCCACAACTTGAGGACCAACTTCGTTATCAACATCCTAGTAAATAAAGAGCGTCAACTCAGATTTCCATCATATACTAAGACTGCCTGAAGTGAACCAATGTGCAAGATGAGATAAAACGGGACAAGGACTTAGAAAAGGATCCTGGCTTTCCTTAAAAGTGTCACATCCGGTCACCTCCTCAGCGCGATGCATCACTTTCTTCTGGAAATATGTGGACAAAAATGTAAACGGTAAGCTTGCAACGACAAAGGAAATGAAGCTTTCGTGATTGGTTATGTAAGGCATCGTTCCTTTAGCTTCTTTCCACAGAGATGTAGCACTGAGACCCTGTCGATTTGACCCCCTCACTCTTCTGTTCCATTGTCACATGCTTTTCCTGCACATGGTGCATTATGGTAAGACGATGCTATCTGATATAGTATGCTTTACATTGAAAGAAGCCAAATCAAATTAACAGTGTTCATAAGATATAAAATTGATGCAATCTGATGTTGTGATACCTTCTGGAAGGGGCTTTAATTGTTGTTCCTTCCACATGCATATAGAAGCAACGTCAAATGAATGTAATCATCAAAGTATGTAGCTATACTCAACTGTGCAATAAGCTTTATTTGGGGTTGTAGTGCATTTTGATGAAGACGTTCAGAAGCATAATCATCAGGTATAGAGCTATACTCTTTGGGTAATAAGCTTAAAATACTAGTATACTATTCAAGTAAATACAGATTATCATCATGTTTAAAGCATTCGAATGAGAAAGGTACAGATGCAGTTAATGTAATGGAACTGCCAGGCTGCTTCCAATGAAGTAATTTAACCTACGTTTTAAGTCAAAAACAATATTAAAGTGGCAATATTAGGCAACCACAGATCCCCGCTCCAGATTCGAAGAATTTTCTGGATCTGTAGCTCAACAAAATGGACCAAAGCTACATACGTATGAACTTAGCATTACACAGCACTCACCACATCCCACAAACAGTCACAGACAACCTAAACGAGTATCAAGTGTTTTGCTTGTGCCTACGAAACAAGAAAAACAAGTACCTTCATGCTTCCGCTTCAGTCCCGCATTCCCCACTGGTGTCGTCAGAGTCTTGAGAGGAAGACGTGCCATCAGTGGTTGCGCTACGGGAAGAAAGGGGCTGAGAGAAATGGCTAGGAGAGTCAGAAATGGGTGACCAGGGAGTATGGGGTGGCGAACGAGGGGGGGGGGGGGGAGGATTGGGGATCCCAGCAATGGTGCGACTAGAAGAAGAGCTGGGGATTGGGGATGGCTTTGGGTTTTTTTTTTTTTTGAACTGGGGGATGGATCTGTTCAGGAGAAGGATGGGGATATTTTAAGAGTTGGCCAAGGTACTTTTCTCAAAATACCCTTGCGGAGACACGAAAGCTTTCGGGAGGACAGGTACAAAACCGACATTTCCCCGTTTCGCCCATCCTCGAACGAAATTCGAATCCCCAGCCGCGCTGCCCAGCGGCGAGTTTGAGCAGGCGGCCAAAAGTTGGGCCAGGTCCACGTGTCAGTGACCCTGGCTCATGTCGGGGGAACCCTGCCCCAAAATTTTGGCCGGTTCGTCACTAATCGGTTGACTATCCATCCCTTCACTAGACAACATTAGTACACGTTTGGTTACGTATAGGTCCAGATTCAACAAGAATCAGAAAAGTTTCATCAGATTCAATCAAAAAAAGTTTCACAACCTGAAACAAAAAAAATCACTGAAAACGTTTGGCCATTGCTCATGAGTTTGGTTATATTCATTAGAATTCTCTCGAAACATGTCTGACCAGATAGTCCATTCATACGAAATGCGAAGGAGGCCACAACTTTAATTTCCAGTTGAAAACGTGTCGACTTCAAACATGAATATCTTTCGTTATATGAAAAGATTACAAGGCAAGCTAGAAGACTAGCATAAACAGATTTAAGAGTCATATGACTATGATGACAAAAGTATCACCTCAGAAAATAAATAATAAAATTGAGGTACAACAAGATTTAACAATCCAAACACTACTCATCAATCTCCTTCCTCGGTCTGAGGCAACGACGACATCAGCCATTCTGAAGAAACAACCAGAGATGCAGGAAAGCAGCTCTGGATTGCCACTGCCGCCGGCTACCCGGCGATGCTAGGACGACGTCGATCATAACATAAAGACAAAATGGGAAAGGACGACGATGACACAACCACTCTGGGATCTCATACGAGATTTCTAGAAATCTACGAAGTAACCTAATACGAGATCTCCAGAAATCCACTTTGAATCACCTGGAGTTTGCAAAGATGAGGGAGAAGTCTGGCCATGGAAGTCTGAGCGGGTCCGCCATGGAGATGGAAGTAAACGGTAGCAGAGGAAGCAACGAGTAAGAAGGTTATGAGATTGGAGAATCTCTCGCTTTGCCAAATTATTAATAGGCCCGGGGGATGAGAAAAAAGGGATAAGGATTGCTCGAGTTGTGGCGTGGTGTCGCGGATCTGTGGAACATGGTAGAAGTCGCAGCCTTCACGGTATATTCTAGAGATAAAATAATCCACACACGGATCATCTCTGTGCGTAGGCGTAGCCCATGATGACATACTAGTACAGATCATTTACTTTCACACTGTGAGAATGCAATGGTTTGGTGTAGCCTTCCCAGCTCCCGGTGCGGAGTGGCCGCAGGCGCGCACGGCGTTGGGCCTGGAAAAGATCGTGAATTGATTTCACCGGTGAGTTGCTTAGTGGTCGGTCAGTATCCCTGTATCATCCGTGCATATCAACTATAAAGGAAAAATGGAGGAATTTTGTAGGATTCAAATCCTGTAGGAATGTTTCCTATGACACCCTTTGGAACAAAGGATTGTGCTCCTATAAATCCTATGAAATTCCTATGGAATGCTTTCTTCTATTGCAATTTTGGAGGAATTCTAGCAAGAGGTCCAACCTCTTGGAAAGTTTCCTTTGAGACTCTCTCTCTCTCTTTGAATTCCTTTGTTTTTCCTATGTTGCATCCAAATGTTGTGTAGAAAGTTTTCCTGCATTTTCAATTCCTGTAGGATTACACTTGATAGCCCAACTCCAATCCTACGTTTTTCCTATTCATGCGTTTGATAATCCTGCGTTCCAAAGGAGGCCTTCACAAGGGATGTTCCCCTGCAAAATCAACGTGTTGATTTGACCAGTGAGCATGGGATCATCCCGTGAGCATCGAGTGCACAGACTTCCTGAAGCAACTCTAGCGAATACTCCTCTAGTATAGATTAAATCATTGGACCGATCACTGCCTCATGAGAGCGCCTCTCAGGAATCTATATATGGATATCGTGGGAAGCCGCATCTGATAGGCACCAGTGAGGTTCTTCAAGGCTAGAATCACTGCCCACACCCTACTGTTGCATCCGCAAACTAGAAACCATACTATATATTGTATAGTAAGTAGTACTACTACCAGCATTCTATACCTCTCTCCATGCCACGATTGATGGGTACCACGGTACCTCACCGGGCAATGTGGATTTCTGGATATCTTGTAGGTATAGGTATGTCATGGGGACAGAGAGGAAGAGGAGACCACATTTTGTTCATTTTAACTTTCCTCTATAACATGAGCTGTCCACGTTGCAAACTTTAAATAGATATGTGAGCACTTGGTCGGACAAAAGTCTCACAAATGGGTCTACTTTGAATCATTTTCCAAGATATGTACTACATCATTGTAATTTTAGCATTCATATGCAACTACAATATCGAGTTTAAAGTTCACCGCAGTTAACCACGGATGTTCCGTTGTTCATCGTAGTTAACCACGGATGTTCCGTTGTTCACCGCAGTTAAAAGGGATGTTCCGAGTCCTTTTTAATAGACTGTAACATAGATAAATTTCCCATAATTCGTGTCCTCCATTAGTGCCAAGAATGAATCTCTTGAGTCCCGATCACATCCTGTATACAAAGTATAGTGCACGTTGCAAATACTTTTCTAAATAAAGGAGAGAGATAGAGAGAAAGGGAGAGACTTTTCCTCAAGAGCTCCCTACTTTTACTGCACCTACTTTCTTACTTCGTGAGAATCCAGCCCCCCTTCCTCCACTTTGATCTTTCTGCCCAGAGCAGAGGATCCCTACAAAAAATAGAGGGGAGGAACAAGCAGGGATCGCAGTCGGTGATGGCGACTGCTCCCGGCTCACTCGGTGACGACCTTGAGCTTTCAATTATCGCCTTGAAACTTTATAACATGGGATCGTCCCCAGCTTGATCTCGTTCTACTTTTGGTAGCGCGTGCTGAAATAGAGTGGTAGACTGTTGCAACAAGGATTGTCCCGTGCCTTGCTCTCTGAGAACATAGTATTGTCCGGGCCTTGCTCCAAGATTTGTCCGGGGCCTGCCTGAAGATGTCTACAAATAGATATGTGTTGACAACAGAATTTCCAATCAACATGTGACAAATTCTGGTGTCAACAATACGGCATCAATTCTATTGTTTGGTCTCGGGGGGCAGTCCTACCACAAAGTATTATCATATTGGGTGATTCACGACCAAGCCGATGCGTGGTTACATCATATGAAGACAACTAAGATCATTTATTATTATTATTTTAACTCCACCATCGGCTGGTGTATTTGTTTTTCCGATGAGAGGAGAGAAGACGAGATACAAGTCGTCCTCTTGGCAGATTGGAAAATATTCATGCACTCAGGTGATAGCGTATTGGCTGTTGAAAAGGAGATTCAGATTAAATCGAGGTCCGTATTGTGATTCTTGGTGAAGCAGCAAACCATTTTTGTCAGTGATTTTAAGTTAGAAGATTAGACAAGCAGTCGTACTATTTTATTATTCAGGAGAGATGAAGCATCGTAGCTTGCTGGTTGGGAAGACCAAATTGTTATGCTGTCCAGAGAAATCCATCGGCAGACACACATTAGAAGAAATCGGCAATGGTGTATCGGCAATGAAGCAAATCGGCAGCTATAATCGGCATCACTCAGATTATTTTATTTGCCATATTGAATTGGCAATAGAAGGAATCGGCAATGGAAAATGTGACCATCGGCTGGTTAGTCTTGGTTTTATTCTCTCCACCATCGGGCTCTCGTCTGTTGTTTTTCCCCATCAGGTGGTTAGTCTTGGATGATTTGGGTGCACCGGCTGTTGGAGCTTCATTAAAAAAAAAAAAAAAAAAAAAAAAACTAGCATGCGTTTTGCTCCATCGGCTGGCATGTGTAATTGCATACCACAATCGGCTGATGTTTTATTGTTCACCAGTGACTGAATATTTTAGAAGGCAAAAATCAACAGGACAAGGAAGCTGGCTTATGTGGTGATCGGTGCTCGGTTTATTTTGAGGATTTCGAGGTCAACCTGTTTACGAGCAAACAGAGGGCAATATTGTGAGCCAGAATTACTTGCTGATGCAGGATTATATGATGAGCCGATTTTCTTTTGGGAACCTGCCTTTGACTTGGGGGGCATCGGCATTCAGGATAGAAGTATGTACTGCTAGATATTTGGCCCAGAGAACCACTTGATTGCTTAAGGAAGAAAATTTTGAAACGTAATCTCTTATGCTCCGAAATTGGGGGGCATGTGTTGACAACAGAATTTCCAATCAACATGTGACAAATTCTGGTGTCAACAATATGCTACGTCGTTGTAATTATAGCATTCATACGCATCTACAATATTGAATTTATTCCGAAACAATGTCATCTGATGGATGAATTTTGTCTTATCACTCATAACTTGCATCTAACGTTACCATTATTGACCTCAGCGAATTATACTCGCTAACAATTTTCCTCGATCTCGTTCGAGGTTTGGTAGCACGAGTTGAAACTGGAGACTGTTGATTGGATCGTCCCCTGATCGATCATTTAGAACAGAGGAATAGAGGATTCGGTCAAAGAGGCACACTAGATGTTCCAGTGTTCACCACAGTTAACAGGGATGTTCCGTTGTTCACCACAGTTAACAGGGGGTGTTCCGAGTCCTTTTTAATAGACGGTAACATAGTTAAATTTCTCATAATTCGTGTCCTCCATTAGTGCCAAGAATGAATCCCTTGAGTCCCGATCACATCCTGTGTACAAAGTATCGAATTTATTCTGAAATTATTCCGAAACAATGTCATCTGATGGATGAATTTCGTCTTATCACTAATAACTTGCATCTAATGTTACCATTATTGACATCAGTGAATTATACTCGCTAACAACTTTCCTCGATCTCGTTCGAGGTTTGGTAGCACGAGTTAAAATTGGAGACTGTTGATTGGATCGTCCCCTGATCGAGCATTTAGAACAGAAGAATAGAGGATTTGATCAAAGAGGCACACTAGATGTTCCAGTGTTCACCACAGTTAACAGGGATGTTCCGTTGTTCACCACAGTTAACAGGGGATGTTCTGAGTCCTTTTTAATAGACTGTAACATAGATAAATTTCCCATAATTCGTGTCCTCCATCAGTGCCAAGAATGAATCCCTTGAGTCCCGATCACATCCTGTGTACAAAGTATAGTGCACATTGCAAATACTTGTCAAAATAAAGGAGAGAGATAGAGAGAAAGGGAGAGACTTTTTCTCAAGAGCTCTCTGCTTTTACTGCGCCTACTTTCTTGCTTCGCAAGAATCCAGCCCCCCTTCCTCCACTTTGATCTTTCCGCCCAGAGCAGAGGATCCCTACAAAAAATAGAGGGGAGGAACAAGCAGGGATCGCCGTCAGTGATGGCAACTGCTTCCGGCTCACTCGGCGACGACCTTGAGCTTTCAATTATCGCCTTGAAATTTTATAACATGGGATCGTCCCCAGCTTGATCTCGTTCAACTGTTGGTAGCGCACGCTGAAATAGAGTGGTAGACCGTTGCAACAAGGATTGTCCCATGCCTTGCTCTGAGAACATAGTATCATCCGAGGCCTTGCTCCGAGATTTGTCCGGGGCCTGCCTGAAGATGTCTACAAATAGATATGCTACGTCATTGTAATTATAGTATTCATACGCATCTACAATATCGAATTTATTCCGAAACAATGTCATCTGATGGATGAATTTTGTCTTATCACTCATAACTTGCATCTAACGTTACCATTATTGACCTCAGCGAATTATACTCGCTAACGATTTTCCTCAATCTCGTTCGAGGTTTGGTAGCACGAGTTGAAACTGGAGACTGTTGATTGGATCGTCCCGTGATCGAGCATTTAGAATAGAGGAATAGAGGATTCGATCGAAGAGGCGCACGAGATGTTCCTGTGTTCACCACAGTTAACCAGGGATGTTCAGTTTCAGTAACCACTTCCTCAAGAGCTTCCCCTGGTTTTACTGCTCCTGCTTGCTTCGCGAGAATCACCCCCCCCCTCCCCTCTTTTAACTTGTCTTTCTTCCCACCGCGACCGAGAGTAGAGGATCCCTACAAAAAATAGAGGGGAGGAACAAGTAGGGATCGCCGTCGGTGATGGAGACTGCTTTCGGCTCACTCGGCGAAGATCTTGAGCTTTCAATTATCGCCCGAGTCCCTTGCCACAAGACGCTACTCAACGCCATGTACGCGAGAAAGTCCTGGCGAAAGGGACTGTATTCGCCAAAGTTTCACCGTCAGTTTTGTAGCCTGCACTCAGCGCCGCCAATCCTCGGCTGGTTCAGCAATGACTCCACCCAGGTGACAACTGTCCCCATGTTTTCTTCCTTCACCATCACTAGGGATCCTGATCCGAAGATCTACGCCATTGTTCAAAAAGGGGATTACTTCCTCACCAAAGTGCTCAGCCGCACCAGTAGTGAATCTGTCTGCTGGGAAATTAGTGACTGCATCGATGGATTACTACTTTCGATGAATATGACAACGAGGAAGCTCATGGTGTACAACCCAATGACGTGTTGGTCATCTGATTTTTTTTATGAATGCGGTGAAGACATTCTGTTCGAAGATATGATTGAGAGGGCTGAAGAGCTCCCTCCTTGTTTGGTCTCCTCGAATGTGAACCCAAGCTCCTTCCGTGTCATAGTTGTTGCTACTGAGAATGAGGGTAGGGTACGGACTGCGGTCTTCTCCTCGACTAAAATGAATTGGTCAGTTGGGCCATGGAAAAAAGTCGCCCCGTTTGGTAATCTGGAGTTTACGGACATTGCCTCGATCGGCAACAAGTCCCTATACTGGGGTAACGGAGATCGCAAGTGTCTACTGGTACTCGATCAAGCATCGTTGGAATTCTCCACTATTCAGCTCCCGGACGATGTGCGATTCCCAGATTTGACTCCCTCTCAGCTTAGTCGAGTTCGGTATGGCTTCGGAGAAGTAGAAGGCGGAAAACCTTGCGTTGTTGTCACACAGGAACTACTCTTAATCGTGTTCATGCGCGAAAGCAGTCCCAATGGGGATGAGTGGGTGACGAGAAATACCGTGGACTTGATCAGTAAACTGATTGAGCTGTTACCAGAAGAAATAGAGGATTGTGATCATATTGCAGATAGGTTCAAGATTCATGGAATCGTTCATGAAACCTTGTTTTTTATGTGTTGTATCATCCTATGCGGAAAGTACCTCACTGGTGCCTATCCATGCGCCTGGATACAATGAAGATGCAGAAGTTGTTTAGGTGTACTAGTCGTGATTCTAATAAATTTTCCTACTTCGTCGGGTGGCCTTCTAGCAGCATCGATGCTAAGATGCTGTGTTAGAAAAGGATATGTACTGTTTTATTATGATTCTAGTTGTGTATTAATTTGCTGGACTCATCAGCAGTCGGATGTGCTGCGCTTTATATTAATTTCGTTTTATAAGTCATATTTGGGAGAAGTAGATATTATTGACATCATCTTACTGAAACTGGAATGCCATTGACAACAATTTTCTTTGATCTCGTTCAAGGTATGGTAGCATGAGCTGAAATAAAGGACTTGGGAACGTCCCCTGCTCGAAATTTTATAACACGGGATCATCCTCTGACGGGTTCTGAAATAAAGCCGTGGACCGTTGCCCCAGGGGATCGTCCCGTGCATTGCTCTAAGAAATGAGAATGCTTTCCTCTGAGAACAATATTGTCTGGTGCCTGACTTAAATTGTCTATAGCCCCAAGTGCCACTGACGCACCCACATGCTTGCATCGCGAGAATCCTCCACCCCATCCCCACCCATAACTTGTGAGTGTTTTGCCCCGCGGCTCGGAGCAGAGGAGCCCTACACAAATCAAAGGGGACGAATAAGCAGGGATCGGCGTCGGTGATGGCGAGTGCTTCCGGCTCACTCAACGACGACCTTGAGGTATTGTTGGGGGATGAGGCTCCTCCTAGGCGAAGCCCTCCAACACGAAGTGAATTACAGCCCTAGCTCCTTGTAGCCCTTCGTAGTCCTTGTCGCCTAAATTATCTTCAAGCGAAGCCCTCCATCGGTCCTACGGTTAGATGTTCTCCTGGCGAAGCCCTCCTGTTCGTCTTGGGTGCTTGATCTGAGGTGTCTGCCCAGGCTGTTCCTTAGGTCTTACGATATGCAATGCGTCGAAGGCTCCTTCTTCCCGCGATGCCGGGCGAAGAAGGTTGAGACGAATGAGAATTGTGGACGGTTCAAATGATGTGTGTCTTTGGATCAGGGCCCGAAAAACAGATGTCATTACAGGATCACATCCCTCCATATTTATAGGAGGGAGGCGGGTCAGCTATTACATTAATGCCCTTTCTAACAACTCTGCTATAACTCTGAGGTGAGCTTCGGACAATAGGTTTGGAGAGACCCTTTGATATTATTCCTAGAGGCTTCGCTGACTCGACGTCCCTTCGTCTGGTCAAGAAAACCTTCGCGTCTCTTCTACCTCAATGATTCTGGATCTCCATCTAACCCTTCTTTGTACCCATATCGAACAGTACTGTTTTATCCTTCGCTGTGCATAGTCGCAGCTATCCCCCAACATTAGCCCTCAACCGTCGAAAGGAAGCATGAAGGTATTCCTTGAAACAGTTATTTTTTGCTGCGACGCTACTTTTCCTTATATTCTTTCTCTTATCGAACTTTTTTAATCCTTTTTTCACTTTCCATTTTTGTCCTTGCTTTTTCTGTATTTATATCTTTGTCCCTGGGTCTTCAAGGTCTTTAAATATTGGTCGCTGCCATTCTTGTCTTCCATCTCCTTTTTACTGCTGAGCCAGCTGAAAGGATCATTGAGTACCGAGAGGGGGGGGAGGGGGATGAATCGGTAGTCACTTAAAACATCTACGGCAAGGTACTTTCTTTGCAACCTGACAAGACTAGCAAAGAGCAGCCCTAAACATGCAATTCTACCAAGAGCAAAAACAAGAGCAACCTAACAAGCAAGTCTACTAGCAAGAAGTAAATGCAGAATTGTAAATGCTAGTAAGTAAAGGAGATAGGATAGAGATTGCTCATTGATTTTTAGCCCGTGGTATCGGGAGGATGGCGCCTCCCCTAGTCCATGTTGGGTCACTCCAGCCGGAGTCTCGACCCGTCCCTCCGCTCGATGGCGATCCCTTCCAGAGCATTCTTCACCCTCCAAGTAAAGACGCGGGCACGTCCCGCCGGCAACTCCGGATGCTCCTCCGAAGGTAAGGATCCGCACGTGATGTGGTCCAAAGGGCGCTCTCTTCACGTAGCTTCTTTCACACAGGAAGCCCGAAGACTGTTACAAACTTGTAGCGGCTCTCACACTCCTTGGCAAGCTCACTACCGATGCCTAGCCAGTCTAGATCTTGCCATAGACCAAGAGTAACAATCCAAGAAGACTCTCTATGCACACACTAGCCATAGAGATCAAAGGATGCTCTTGTTAGTCTCTCACTAGCACTTGGATCACTCCAAATCCTCACAAAGTGCTCCCTCTTCTTGCTCTTGGCTTCCCTTGGGTAACATCACCTGTTCCACTGGCCAAGAGACCCTTACAGGGGTAGGCAACCAGCTATTTATAGCCTTCCTCCACGAAACTAGCCGTTGCCTCAAAAAGCAGTCTTTCTGTCTAGCCACCGTATCATACGGTGCTCTAGTCACCGTATCATACGGTGACTGTCTCCTCTTCAGCCTTCCCTGCTGACTTCTCTTCCTTCATAGTCACCGTATCATACGGTGACTAGCACCGTATCATACGGTGACTTCTTTCTTCTCAGCTTCAGCAACTCTTCTATTTTGCACTTTCCCTGGAAACGATACGGTGACTCTACCAGAGACTCTTCTTTCTCTGGATTTTCCTGTCCTTAGTCACCGTATCATACGCTGACTACCACCGTATCGTACGGTGACCTCTTCTCTCTGAACTTGCCAACTCTCTGGAAACCATACAGTGACCACCGTATCATACGGTGACTATCACCACTCATCATACGGTGACTCCAGCAGAGGTCTTCAGTCTTCAGTCTGCAATCCCTGCAGTCACCGTATCATCCGGTGACTACCACCGTATAATACAGTGGCTTCTGCCTGAAGTCCTTCTTGATCATCTCCTCGATCCTTGACTTCATCTTCACTCTTCTTGGTTCCCCAAGCTTCTCTTATTCCATTCTAGCCTCTGAGAGCCTCACATTGCATCCAATGATCTCTACTACTAGTGTGCACTAAGAGAATCAACTCGAACCCTCTTGATAGTCCGGTGTTTCCTATGGACTCAAGCCTACATCTATACCATGCCAACACTTGCTTGGTTCTACCATGTCCTTAGCCTTGATCCATCTCCTCGAACCGCAACTCCATCAAGTCCAATGTCCCGAGTTGATGAGGCAACCAATCACCGAGATATCCAATAGAGAAAAAGTTGGCGCAGTCCTCCATCATATGTGACCATAGGCAACAACCTACAAAAGTATTAGTCACATATGACACAATCACCCAATCACCAAAACATTCATACCTTGGGGTTTCCAAACTCCAATGGTCATGAAGCTTACAATCTCCCCCTTTTTTGGTGATTGGTGACAACATTCATAAAGATATGGAAAGGAAGCGCAATAAATGATCGAGAGACAACGATAAGGAAGAAAAACTTAACTAGATCGCTCAAGTAAAGGATACGGGTGAAAGCAAGAGCAAGGTAGTACTCGATCACCAAACATTATGATAAAGGATAGGTAAAGAGAAAAACATTGTCGGTGTTAAGAAACCGGCCGACAAGTAAATTTGTAACTACGGCACCTGACAGTCTTCTATGATGGCGAGGGTTTTGTGTGAGAGGCGAGATGTATACTGGTTCAGGCGATCGATGCCCTACGTCCAGTTCGTGGGTGGTTCGTGTTTCGACTTGCAGAGGGGAGCTACAAGTGTTGACGAGGGAGGAGAAAGACTCCAAGCCTCTTCGTGTGTATCTCTCGATGGATTCGTGTGTTGTCTATCTATCCGGGGATCCGATCCTCTCGCCTCATGCACCCAGCTCTCCTTTTATAGTCAAGGAGTGAGCCGGTTTACAAATGGGAACGGGGCTTTCGAGTTGTGGGCTAGCGCGGCTACACGCCGCACTAGTCTGAACCCTAGCTGCCACTGTGGCCCTAGTCAGGCGGCGTCCTGTCCGCCCGGTCGCCGGGCAGGTGGTCGAGATGTCAACCCAGACTGTCGCGGCCGTCTTGTCGCCGGTCCGGTCTTCGTCCCTGTTCAGGGTGATGATGATGTCGTAGCCATCCCGCTGCTGTACTCGAGGTGTCAGGCGGCGCCGCGAGATGGGACGGGTGCCACTGTGCGGGTCACATCGCGTGCCTGCAAGTATATGAGTTGCTGGGTAGAGTTAAGGCTCCCCAGCTACTCGTCGTAAATGCCTGTCCTCCTTGTCAGAGGAAAATCTTCTCGACGAAGTCTCCCAACTCGGGGTCGGGCGAAGCGCGGCTTGTGGGCCCGCCCAACTGGGAGTCGGGCGAGGCGGAGTTCGGGGCCCCACCCGACTTGGGGTCGGACGGGGCGGAAGTCGTGGGCCCGCCCGATTGGGGGTCGGGCGAGGCGAAGTTTGTGGCCCCCACCCGACTCGGGGTCGGGCGGGACGGAAGTCGTGGGCCCGCCCGACTGGGGGTCGGGCGAGGCGGAACTTGTATGTGTCCTCGGGGTCGGCCGTGGGCCCCTCGAGCGCTCTTTTGTCATGCACCTGTTCCTGTGGGCCCTACACAATTAAGCTGAGACGGTTAGCGGGATTAAGTATCCTAGATCAGGATACCCTGATTTGGGTATCCGTCAGTAGCCCCCGAGCCTGGGCGGCGGCCGGGGGTCGTGGTCGCCGTCGAGGCTTGTCGTTGTCTCTCCGAGGGTACTTTCGTACTACCCCTACCGGTGGGTGCGCGCGAGCGCACCCGCCGGGTGTAGCCCCCGAGCCTCGGTACAAGTGGTTTACTTGTGCCGAGGGTGACAAAAAAGGTTTTCCCGAGACCACGCAGTAGGTCCTTGTTTGCGAATGCGAGCCCCCGAGTCCTCGCTCGATGCGCGGATCCGTCCGAGGGTCGTTTCGTCTTTTTGTTTCGTCCATACCCGCGCGTCTTTACGATAAGACGGGGCACGCGTGAGCCGGCCACGTCATTCCTCGGTGGTTCGATGCGTGGTGCTCGTTTAAGCTGCAAACGGGTGTGTCCGAGTGAAGGCCTCGGCTTGCCCTTCGCGGGGATCCGATTGAGACTAGCTGGAGTCAGCCTCATTAAAATCCGAGTTCCTGCCTTTTTCGATCGCCGACTCCTTTCGCTCGGAGTCAGTGGGCTCGATGCCCTCCCTCGATGGGTGATCAAGGTCGAGGTTTTTTAGACTCGGACTCGGACGCTACCATCAGAGGCCCATTGTACTACGGTGTACGGGTTGCGGTCGCTGGGGACCCCTCTTTGGTGGCCCCTCACTTAGTTTTGCCCTGGAGCGGCCGTTCGAACCCTTTCGCGGGGCCGGCCTTCGAACTCCTGGGCCGGAAACTGGGCCGTCGGGGCGTTTTCAGCCCCTAGCCTTTATTACCTGTGGGCCCGGCCGGGATTCCAAGCCCGCCTGGGCCGTCATCGTGCGTCGTGGAGACGCGACGGTTCGCCTTCCGCGCGGATCGAGGCCACGATCTGTCTTCGTGCGGTAGTGGAGCGGGCCATGATGGCGATTTTTAAGGCACCTGCACCTGTTAAATCGCGAAACAGGGAAGGCGCGAGAAACGAGGCGTCGTGTGAACGCGATAACTATAAAGAAGGGATGAGCCCTACCTCATTTGCCTTACCAGGTTTTCGCAACCTTTCGCATCCACCGCCGCTCGCCCTCGCGCAAACCGCTTCGTCTTCCTCGCCTCGCTCGCTCTCCAACTTCCCTTCGTTTCGCCGTCGCTCCGCGTCCCTCGTCCGCATTCGCCATGGCGGATTGGAGCCGGTCCAACAGCACCAAGGGGAACCTCGATGCCCTGGTTGCGCGCGGCCTCCTGATGCCCCTCACCGCGGAGCATGAGTGGCTGGTTCCCGGGGAGGAGAGGATCCCGTCGCCGCCGGACGGCTACATTGTCTCCTTCCGCTCCTTCCACGAGCGCGGCTTCGGCATGCCGCCTCTTCCCTTCCTCCGCGGCCTGCTTCACCACTACAATTTGGAGTTGCAGCACCTCAACCCCAACTCCATCCAGCACATCTCCGCCTTCGTCGCCTTGTGCGAAGGTTTTTTGAAGATTCGCCCCCATTTCCACCTTTTCAAGTACTTCTTCACTCTCGCGCTCCAGACCAAGAAGGACGCGGAAGGGAATCCGCGCGCCGTCCCAATCGGCTGTGCTAGCTTCCGGCTCCGGGGCACCCGGGCCCGCGAGTACATCTCCATGGCCGTCACCGACACCAACAAGGGTTGGCACGAGAGGTGGTTTTACCTCAAGAACGCCGCGCTCGCGCGGCTCCCGGAGTTCACCGGGCGCCTGATCGAAGAGGCGCCCAAGTGCTGGGGTTGGGGACCGGACGCCGCTGACAAGAAGAAGTTGGCCGACCTCTTGGGTATGATCGACAAACTCAAGAGGGGCGGCGTTGCGGGCGTCGGGGTTATTGGCGCCTACCACGTCAGGAGGCTTGCGCCGCTCCAAGACCGGCGCCTCCCCATGTGGGAGATGGGCCACGACTTTGCGTGGGAGGGGACCTGCATGGTGGACCCCCACGCGGAGCCGCGGATTTCCGTCCGAGAGCTGAAGGCCCGGCTCTCGGAGGCGATGGGGAAGACGGCGGCGGATTGGGATAGCTTTGACTATCCGATCCCGGGCCACCCGCCGATGCTTCCGGAGCAGGGGGCCCTACAATTCGTAAGTTTCTCGGTTTAGTTTCGATCCCGATTCGGCATTGTTTCGATTTTCCCGATCTTTCGCTTATACACTTTTTCTTGGGTTTAGACTGGCGTCGCCTTCCTCCCTTCTGCCGCCCCACTTCCCGAAGTCGTCGACGCCGTCCGCGCGAGCAACAGGGAGCGGGCGGAGCGGCAGAAGGCCCGCAAAGACCGCGAAGACGCCAAGAAGGCGAAGCGGGTGCAGAGGGAGGAGGAGAGGAGACGGCGTCGCCGCCGAGGCGACGTGGTCTCCGACTCCGAGGACGAGGACGACGACGATGACGACGGCGGCGGTGGCGATGAGGGCGGCGATGACGACGGCGACGACGACGAGGATGAGGTCGACTGGGGTCGACTAGAAGATCGCTCCCCGGGTCCTGACGTCGCCGGCGCTTCAGGCAGTGGGGGCGCGCCAGGCTCTTCGCGGCCAGCGGCTCTCCCAGCCTCCATGGCTCTCACGCTCGCCCCCGCGAGATTGCTCCCTGTGGCGACGGCCATGGCGGGGTCACAAATGGCATCGGCCGCCGCGACGACGTCGGTCGTGGTGACCGTGCCGTCGGCGGCGACAAGCTCGGCGGTGGCCGCGGCGACGACGGCATCGATGAGCGCCTCGACCGCGGTCCCCTCCTCGACCACGTCCCCCGCAATCACCGTGCTGCCGCCCGCTGCGATGATGATGCCCGTGGCATCCCCCACGGCCCCGTCGGCCGTGGTGACTTCGGCATCCGTGGCGGCGGCGGCGACCGCGGCGGCGTCCACGGCAGCTTCCGAAGCTTCGCCAGCCGTGGCGACCGCGGTGGCAACGGCTGCCGCCGTCTCCGCGACGGCGACATCCGCGGCCCTGCCAGTCACGGTGACTCCTTCGCCCGAGTCGGCGGGGACCGCCGCCGTCCCCGCGACGGCGGTTTCGGAGACGATCGCCGCGGTGATGACCGTGGCGCCTTCTGCGGGTACGACGGCTGCGACGGCGAGTGCCCTCTTGGGCAAGAGGGCGCGCGATGAGGCTGGGTCGTCCGCCGGCCCGACCCCGAAGCGTCAGCCATTCCGGTTAGTGCCTGAGTTCATCACGTTTCTTTTACCTCTTTATTTCGTTTGCTAACTCTCTTTTGTTTCAGGGGTCCGCTGCAGGTCCTGCCACGAAAGCAGCTGCTCCGGTCCTCAGGAGTTTTGGGGACAGCGCTCGGCTCGGCGGCGAGCGCGGCGGCGCCGGCGGCAAGCGTGGCGGCGCCGGCGGCAAGCACGGCGGCACCGGCAGCAAGTGTGGCGGCACCGGCAGCGAGTACGTTGGCGGAGGCGGCTCCAGTGGTCGCCGCGTCGACGGAGGTGGGCAGCTCCGCGCTGTCCGGGTCGTCGGGGCCTCGTCTGAGGTCCACCACGCCTCCGCTGCCGCAGTCGACCTCGGGTGCGCCCACGGACGCCGATGTCCTGCGCGTCCAAGGGCCCGATGGACAGGAGCGGGTCCTCAACGAGCCGGCGGAGCGGCAACTCTGGGGCGTGCTTAGCCAGAATCAGGGCCAAGCCATTCATGCCCTGGAGACCACGCTCCGCGCGATAAAGGCGATGGGGGCCCCGACTCAGGTGCGTACGTCCTCACTCTTTCGCAGAGTCTTTTTCGTTTTTGTTTTGCTTATCCCTCTTCGTTGTTTCAGGAACTGTCCAAGTTGAGTCGGGCCAAGACGAACTGCATTCGCTTCCAAGAGAGCGAACGAGTTCGGCTTGATGAGGAGGGGCAGGCCTTGGTGGAGCAGGCCACACAGGCCATGCGGGAGGCCGACCAGGCCAAGCTGGCGCTGGCCGGGGCAGAGGAGAGAGCGACCGCCGCCGAAAAGAGGGCCGAGGAGGCGGAGAGGAGGGCCGAAGCGGCGGAGAAGAAAGCCGAGAAGGCGGAGGAGGACGCGGCCAAGGCACGCGAGGCGGCCGACTCCGAACGAGTGCTTCGACGGACATCCTCCGAGTTGGTCTCCCAGCTCACCGCCCGGGTTACCGGGTTGGAGAAGGAGGTTGACGGTAAGGTTGCTGTACCTCTGCCTTGATCCATTCGCCTCGTCGTTCGTTTGTTTGATTTTCTTGTTTATTTGGTTTTCAGCGCTCAAGGCGGACCTGGAGGTGGCGCGGGGCGAGAACACCCAGCTGGAGCGGCTGCGGATCGGCGCCGAGCTTCTCGTCGACGAGCTGCAGGTGCCACAGCCGGACGGGACCGCCACCCTGGAGGCGCGCCTGCTTTCCATCTCCAACCGCTTCGGTGCTCTCCGTCGTGAGAGCTTCGAGGCCGGGGTCTTCTGGACGTTGGTGATGGAGCAGACGCACTACGGCGACACCCTCGACCTCGAGGGCTTGACGCTGGGCATGGTGCCCGGCTTCTCCGATGAAGAGATGGAGGAGCTGAAGAAGAAGACCGCGCCCGCTGCTGCGACGATTGCCGGCCTCCTCGCCTCCTTCGCGTTCCCTCTGCCGTCGCCTCCGAGTGACGAGTAGTAGGAGATAGAGTAGTTAGTCGGGTTGGGCCGAGTGGCCCTCATGTAAATATAAAAAGCTTGCCTTTAGAGGAAACAAGTACTTTGTTCTTTGAATTTGTGTTCGCTCGAAACTTATTCGAAATTTTAAGTGTTTTTTCCTTCGTGACTTCCTCCTCTTTCAGACCGCTTGATTGCCTTGGACCTTTCATTCGACTGACTGGTAACCCAGGCCGCTCTTAGCCGCCGAGGCGTCAGAGTCCCGAGTCGGCCAGTCGGGTCGGCCGAGAGATCGTCGACGCTCAAGTTCTGTCCGAGTCGGACCTGCACTTAGGATTTTTCATGTAAATTCCTTAGCCACGGACGCGTTGTCGGCGCAATTTTCGCTCTTGGCCTTGACGCTCGTTTGTCATGGGCATTTTGGATTTTACACGGCCTTTTTTGCGCACCCGCCGGGTGGAGCCCCCGAGCCGTTAGGGTCGGGGATCGGCGGTCGGCAGGTCAGGACTTGTTGTGAATTTCAAAAAGACAGAAAGAGACGAACTTTCTTTTTATTTCGTTTGCATGTCTTTGAACGATGCAAAAGGAAAAGGAGGTACAAGCTAAGGGTAGAAACGACGTAGCTGGTCGATGTTCCACGCGTTGGCGAATATGCGTCCGTCGGCGTTCTTGAGCTTGTAGGTTCCGGGCCGAAGCACCTCCGCAACGGTGTATGGTCCCTCCCATGGCGGAGTCAGCTTGTGCCGACCCTGATTGCCCTGCAAAAGGCGAAGAACGAGGTCGCCAACCTCGAAAGCGCGGCCTTTAACCTTTCGTTCGTGGTAGCGGCGCAGCGCTTGTTGATACTTGGCGGAATGCAAGAGCGCGGCTTCTCGTGCTTCGTCGATCTGGTCGAGCGCATCCTCGAGGTAGCGCTCGTTGAGGTCCGGGTCAAACGCTTGCACCCGCGGGGCCCCATAATCCAGGTCAGTCGGTAGCACTGCCTCGGCTCCATACACCATGAAGAATGGAGTGTAGCCAGTGGCACGACTCGGCGTCGTCCTTAGGCTCCACAACACTGCATCGAGCTCTTTTGCCCACCGACCGGCAAATTTCTTGAGCTTGTTGAAGATTCTGGGTTTTAATCCTTGGAGGATCATGCCATTTGCTCGTTCACACTGCCCATTCGTTTGGGGGTGAGAAACAGCTGCCCAGTCGACTCGGATGCCGTATTGATCGCAAAAGTTCAGGAATTTCTTCCCCGTGAACTGCGTGCCATTGTCAGTGATGATGGCATTTGGCACCCCGAATCGATGTACAATGTCGGTGAAGAACTTGACGGCTTGCGCCGAGTCAATTTTGCCGATCGGCCTGGCCTCTATCCATTTTGAGAACTTGTCAACGGCGACAAGCAAATGGGTGTAGCCTCCTGGTGCCTTTTTGAAGGGTCCAACCAGGTCCAGTCCCCACACCGCAAACGGCCAAGTAATGGGGATGGTCTGGAGGGCCTGAGCCGGCAGATGAGTTTTACGAGCATAATGCTGACACCCTTCGCAAGTGCGCACCACTCGTTGGGCGTCGGCAACAGCGGTCGGCCAATAAAAACCGTGCCGGAATGCGTTGCCGACTAAGCTTCGTGGTGCGGCGTGATGGCCGCACGTTCCGCCATGGATATCCTGGAGTAGCTGCCTACCCTCGCCGAGAGGGATACAGCGTTGGAGGATTCCAGAGCGCCCTTTTTTATACAGCTCGCCGTCGACCATCGCAAATGTCTTGGCGCGCCTCGCGAGTCGGCGTGCCTCAGTGCGGTCGGACGGAAGCTGTTGTCGCAGGAGGTAGTCGATGAAGGGTTGCCTCCAGTCATCGCGGGGCCCGGGGTCAGCCCCCGAGTCGGGCGAGGCGTCGCGGGGGTCGGCGGGAGCCCCCGAGTTTTTGTCGTGCTCGATGACCAAGGCCTCGTTGGCCTCAATCGGAGCTGGTTCTTGTGCTTGCTCTTTCGTCGGGTCGGCCGACGCAGGATCTTTGATGGACGGCTTGTCTTGATCGCAGGCAAAAATGCCTGCCGGGACTACCTCCCGGTTTGATCCCAGCCTGGCCAACGAATCGGCCGTCTCGTTGTCCCGCCGAGGGACGTATTCAACCTGAAAACCATCAAACTTTTCTTCCAGACGGCGGATTTCAGCACAGTAGGCCGCCATCTTGGGGTTAGTGCAGGTGGACTCATTCATGACCTGGTTAACAACGAGCTGAGAGTCGCCAAAGGCTTCGAGCCTACGGACTCCTAACTCGACAGCTGCTTTCATGCCGTTAAGCAGAGCTTCGTACTCGGCTACATTGTGCGATGCTGGGAAGTTGAGCCGGATGGCATATTGCATTCGCACACCTCTCGGAGAGATGAGCAGCCACCCACCTCCGGCACCCCTCTTTGTGAGAGAGCCGTCAAAAAACAGCCGCCAACACTCCTTTTCGACAGGAACTATGGGCAACTGAGTTTCGGTCCACTCGGCGATGAAATCTACCAGGGTATGTGATTTTACGGCAGATGGGTGAGTAAATTCTATTCCCTGATCCATCAATTCTAACGCCCATTTAGAAATTTTGACCGACACCTCCGGATTGCCTAGAACCTCAGCAAGGGGGAAGGAAGAGACGACGGTTACCGGATGGGCGTCGAAGTAGTGGCGGAGTTTGCGCCGAGTGATGACCAGCGCGTATATCACCTTCTGGATCTGCTGCCACCTTGTCTTGCAGTCGGAGAGGACCTCGCTGACGAAGTACACGGGCCGTTGTACCTTGAGCACCTTGCCCGACTCCGTCCGCTCCACCACCAGGGCGGTGCTGACCACCTGCGTTGTCGCCGCTATGTAGAGCAACAAAGGCTCCTTCTCGGTCGGAGAGGCGAGAATCGGGGCGCTAGAGAGTCTGGTCTTGAGGTGATCAAGAGCCTCTTGCGCCTCGGTTGTCCAGATGAAGTTGTCGGACTTCTTGAGGAGACGATAGAGTGGCAACCCCTTTTCCCCGAGTCGGGAAATAAATCGACTGAGTGCGGCTAAGCAGCCGGTCAGCTTCTGTACGCCTTTCAGGTTTTTGATCGGCCCCATCTTCGCGATGGCTTCGATTTTTTCTGGGTTGGCTTCGATGCCGCGTTGTGAAACGCAATATCCCAGGAGCATTCCTTTTGGGACCCCGAAAACGCATTTCTCGGGATTGAGCTTAATGCCATTCTCTCTTAGCCGTTGGAACACGGCGTTGAGATCGGCGACTAAGTCGTCGGTTCGCATGGATTTGACTACGATGTCATCCACGTACGCTTGCACGATCCGTCCGATGAGATCACCGAAACATTTGATCATACAACGTTGGTAAGTGGCGCCGGCATTCTTTAACCCAAACGGCATTGTAATGTAACAATATGAGCCGAAGGGAGTGATGAACGCCGTTGCCTCTTGATCACCGATCTTTAGTGGGATCTGGTGATAGCCCGAGTAGGCGTCTAGGAAACACAGGGTTTCGCACCCTGCGGTCCAGTCAACAATTTGGTCGATGCGCGGCAAAGGAAACGGGTCCTTTGGGCATGCCTTATTGAGACTTGTGTAGTCAACACACATCCTCCATTTCCCATTTTTCTTTTTAACAAGTACAGGATTGGAGAGCCACTCGGGGTGATACTTTTCTTTGATGAAGCCGGCGGCAAGGAGCTTTGCCAGCTCGTCGCCTATGGCTCGGCGCCTCTCCTCGTCGAATCGGCGCAACCTCTGCTTGACCGGTTTCGATCCTGGTTTGATGTTGAGGGAGTGCTCGGCGATTTCCCTTGGAATCCCCGGCATGTCCGAGGGTTTCCACGCGAAGATGTCCTTGTTGGCGCGAAGGAAATCGACGAGCGCGCTTTCCTATTTGGGAGAAAGGGTCGCCCCGACGATGACCGTCTTCCCTTCGGGGTCGGACGGGTCGAGGGGAACCTTCTTGGTGTCCTTGGATGGCTCGAACGAGCCGGACGCCTTCTTCGGAGTCGGCGTCTCCTCGGACTCCACGCTGGCGACCTCCGGGAGGTCGGGCTTGTTGATGAGCGCCGCTGCCAGCTCGCAGCACTCTACTTCGCACTCGTAAGCACGTTGAACGGACGTGCTCACGGTGATGACACCTCTCGGCCCCGGCATCTTGAGCTTGAGGTAGGTGTAGTTGGGGACGGCCATGAACTTCGCGTAACATGGCCGACCAAGGATCGCGTGGTACGCGCCGGGGAAGTCCACCACGTCGAAGGTGAGGACCTCCGTGCGGTAGTTGATCGGCGTGCCGAAGGTGACGGGCAAGTCGATTTGCCCGAGCGGCATGGCCGTCTTTCCGGGCACGACCCCATGGAAGGGTGCGCCCGAAGGTCGGATGCGTCAGCGAGATTGGGCAACGCGTTGCATTGCCTGGAGAATCGCTTGATGTAGTCCCTCAGGGACTCGTCGGCGCCCTGCCGGCAGTTCCGAAGGTCCCACGGGTTCCCCGGGCGCGCGTACGTGCCCTGGAAGTTGCCGATGAACACCTCCTGGAGGTCAACCCAATCCTGGATTGAGCCCTCCGGGAGATGCTCGAGCCACGTCCTGGCCGAGTCGGCCAAGAAGAGGGGGAGGTTGCGGATGATGAACCGCTCGTCGGTGGCACCGCCGGCTTGGCACGCCAGGCGGTAGTCCTCCAGCCACAACGCGGGATTCGTCTCCCCGTTGTACTTCGTGATATTGCTGTGCGGCCGAAACCGCTGGGGGATGGGAGCCCGCAAGATGGCGCGGCCAAAAGCCCGTGGGCCGGCTGGGACCGGAGTCCGAGGCTTGTCTTCCTCCGGGTCAAATCTCCCGCCACGCCGCGGAGCGTAGACAAAGTCCTCGGTTTCGCACCGTGGACCTCGCCCTTGCTCGCGGCGCCTTGCCCGCAGAATGTCGCGGGCGTCGCGGATTCTGCCGATCCGCTGATGGACCGGCGGCGCGTCCCCAGTCCCACTTTGCTCGGGGGTTTGGTGGACGGAACTTTCGGGTTGTGGCCGTGGATTGCTTGGCGTGCGGTAGGAAAAGCTGGATTCCCACCGCCGTGCAGCGGAGCTTTGCTCGCGCTCGGCCTGCTGCACCGCCGCCAAGTCCAGGAGGTCTTTGAGCTCCCCCTGGATTCTTCGCTGGTCCTCGTCGGACGGTTGCGGGAGCGCGCGCAAAAGTGTCGCAGCCGCGGCGACATTTTGGCTGGGCCTGGTGTATCTGGGCACGAGGTTGCCCGCCTCGGCCAGAATGCGCTGCCGGGCTTCGCGCCCATGGGCACGCACGCGTTCGCGCAGGGCCTGGCGCTGCGCCACCTCGTGTTCGAGCCGCTCGCGCTCCTCCTTGAGTCGCCGCGCGGCTTCTGCGAGCTCGTGTTGGCGTTGGAGCAGACGCTCCAGGTCATCGCCCTCCCGGAGGTCGGCGCTCGCCGGAGGGGTTCCTTGCTGCGCCTGTGTCACGAGCAGGGGCGCGGCTTCTGCGGCCGCTCCGGCGTCCGCCGTCGTCGCGACCGCTGCAGGGTCTGGCTGCGCCGCCACGTCGTGAACGTTGCGGCGGCTGCCTCCACCAGCTTCCACCACCATGCACTCGCGCGAAGGATGGTGACTGCCGGCGTCAGAGTCGTAGTCGAGGAGGTCATCCTCGTCGCTGTCGTAGTCGTACTCCGCCATACCCACGAGCTCCGCGCTCGCGGACATGGCGGGGGTGAGGGCCCTTTGTGGGGGTGCCGGCGGTTCGACGCGCGAAAGCCCCCCATCCCGGACCACGATGAACTCCAGGCTCCCGAAGTACACGAGAGCGCCCGGAGACCAATCGATGTCGTGGCTCGCCATCAACTGAAGATGTCAAACGCGCTGAGGTCCCCTTCCTGGCGCGCCAACTGTCGGTGTTAAGAAACCGGCCGACAAGTAAATTTGTAACTACGGCACCTGACAGTCTTCTATGATGGCGAGGGTTTTGTGTGAGAGGCGAGATGTATACTGGTTCAGGCGATCGATGCCCTACGTCCAGTTCGTGGGTGGTTCGTGTTTCGACTTGCAGAGGGGAGCTACAAGTGTTGACGAGGGAGGAGAAAGACTCCAAGCCTCTTCGTGTGTATCTCTCGATGGATTCGTGTGTTGTCTATCTATCCGGGGATCCGATCCTCTCGCCTCATGCACCCAGCTCTCCTTTTATAGTCAAGGAGTGAGCCGGTTTACAAATGGGAACGGGGCTTTCGAGTTGTGGGCTAGCGCGGCTACACGCCGCACTAGTCTGAACCCTAGCTGCCACTGTGGCCCTAGTCAGGCGGCGTCCTGTCCGCCCGGTCGCCGGGCAGGTGGTCGAGATGTCAACCCAGACTGTCGCGGCCGTCTTGTCGCCGGTCCGGTCTTCGTCCCTGTTCAGGGTGATGATGATGTCGTAGCCATCCCGCTGCTGTACTCGAGGTGTCAGGCGGCGCCGCGAGATGGGACGGGTGCCACTGTGCGGGTCACATCGCGTGCCTGCAAGTATATGAGTTGCTGGGTAGAGTTAAGGCTCCCCAGCTACTCGTCGTAAATGCCTGTCCTCCTTGTCAGAGGAAAATCTTCTCGACGAAGTCTCCCAACTCGGGGTCGGGCGAAGCGCGGCTTGTGGGCCCGCCCAACTGGGAGTCGGGCGAGGCGGAGTTCGGGGCCCCACCCGACTTGGGGTCGGACGGGGCGGAAGTCGTGGGCCCGCCCGATTGGGGGTCGGGCGAGGCGAAGTTTGTGGCCCCCACCCGACTCGGGGTCGGGCGGGACGGAAGTCGTGGGCCCGCCCGACTGGGGGTCGGGCGAGGCGGAACTTGTATGTGTCCTCGGGGTCGGCCGTGGGCCCCTCGAGCGCTCTTTTGTCATGCACCTGTTCCTGTGGGCCCTACACAATTAAGCTGAGACGGTTAGCGGGATTAAGTATCCTAGATCAGGATACCCTGATTTGGGTATCCGTCAAACATGGTGGAAAAAGAAGAGAGAGGGACATAGCTCAAAAAGGTATCACCTGCAAAATAGGGTTAGTGCACAATGGTGATATATAGGAAAAGAGCAAGTGAGCTATGTCCACCACTCTTGTGATGATATGATTAAAGAATAATTCTTGCAAAAGCAAGTTAGTCCGCATATCATCGTAAGCATACAGTATACAGGGAAAACAACACATACATCACAGGCATAACGATACCAGATAGATATATATTATAAGTGCAATGTATGAAACGAAACCAAGTGCATTCTCGATGAGCTAAAGCAAGGCGAAAGAAGACCGAGCTCATCGAAAATCATGAACATCCAAAAGAATACACAAAATAACTCCAAATGGCCTGACTATCCAAAACCCCGAGAGCTCCCCCTAGGTACAAGCACTCTCGATCAAGTCTCACTCCCAACTCTCCCTAGACATTCTCTCCCCCTTTGGCACCAAGTACCAAAAAGATCATCGAGGAAAGATATGCTATCCTACGCGTCGGGGACTAGAGGTGGTACAGTGGCCTCTGAAGCTGAAGAATTGACTCCCCCTGAAGCTGTGCCTGCCACTGAACCTGCTGTGCTGTCCTGCTGAGTGGGTGCCACTGGTGCTGTCCAAGTCCTTGTCTTGGGCATCCCTGGAGTCTGGGGTCGTCGAGCATAAGTCACAATCTGCCTCTCACGAGCATACTCAGGAGTGTCTGTCTGCAGAATGACCTGCTCAAGCTTAGCAACATGCTCCTCTACCACTGACTCTGAAGCTGTGTGCACAGGAGTACATGAGCGAGAAGGTGAACCACTGACTGTCCAGGAAGCACTACCAAGAGGTGCCTTCTTCTTCCCACCACTAATCCTGGCTGCTGTGGCCTCTGCTGCTGTCTCATCATACCCTGCTGCGAGCATATCCTCCATAACCTCTAGAAAGGTCATCACAGGACTAGAGGAGGTGGTCTCAGGGACAGCAATAGTAGTAACCTCAGAAGTGGTGATCACTGCCTCAGTAGCAACTGGAGGTGAGACCACACTGGAAGTATTAGGAGCTGAGGTGCTCAGAGACTCAATCCCAGAGAAGTCAAGAGCAGATACTGGCAAAGGAGACGAGATCCTAGTCACAGAGGAAATGTGCTGAGCTGGAGCTGTAACTGGTGAAGTGCTCATCAAGAAGGCTGATGGAGTCATGAACTGCCCTGGTGAGAAGGACGGCACAGAAGAAGGTCCTGCCTGTGAAGGTCCAGCCATCCCTGACACTCCAGCAAACACTGAACCAAGTGGACTCTGAGAAAGCTGTCCTGCGGAAGTCATAGGTGCTAAAAGCATGGTAGAGTGCATCCCTGGAGCAGCTGTGGCTTGTGGAAGCTGGAGACCCTGTGGTGGCACAAGAGAGGGTAGAACTATAGGAGGCATTGGGGGCATCCCCGGAATTGCCTGACCAAGTAAACCAAAAGTTGTGGCGAAGTAACCAAACACAACCTGGTTTGACATCTGAGTGTTCCTCAGTGTTTCTGCCATCTTCCTGGTCCACTCTCTGTGCTCAGGATCTATCCTCTCCTGATCACGTCTCCACTGCTCCTGCTGGTCAAGCCTCTGTTTGAGCATCTCAAGCTATGCCTGTACTGCAGGATCTGTGGCTGTAGCTGCTGCAGTTGGTGGTGCACTCACTGGAGGAGGTGGAGGTGGTGTAAAGTCTGGCTCTGCTCCATGGTGCAGTGAGGACTCTAGTGAGAAGTCCCTCTCCTTTGTAGCTCCACTCTGTACACCTGTGCCTCTGCCCTGTGAGGAGCTCGCCTCTGAGACATCAGCCCTTTGAATGCATCGTGGGTCACTAGGGACCAACAACACATACTCTGTGGTCATCTCAGGAAGAGCCTCGTACTTCTCATTAGACATGAACCCGTTCATCCAAATCAGCCAGCAGATTAGAGGACCAAATGGTAGCATCCTGGACCCAACCCTCTCAGCTATCACATCCTGCATTTGACAAATGATAAGATCTGCCAAGTCAAAGCGCTGCTCAGTAAGGATGAAAGCAAGTGTCCACTGCACAAGACAAGAGATCTTGTCCTGGTAACCCTCACGTGGTACTATAGTCCTGCTGATCACGGCTCTCATCACTCCAGCCTCGTGGGTCAGCCTATGAGGAAGCCTACTGTATCCCTGCTCATAGGGTGGAGGAAAGGCCACCCTCATACCATCATCTGAAGGTACCACTCCCCCAGAAGGTCTGCAGGGTGGTCTGGCTCCCTCATGAGCAAGATCGTGCAATATCCTGTCACTCTCCTCAGCTCCCAGCACTCTCTGAATGTCATCTCATGTCAGTCTCACTGGCTGGCCCTCATACATGAACCATATGGCACTCCCGTCATCAGGAACCTAGAGAGTAGCATAGGAGTCTCTCACAATGTCTGTCCTGTACCTAATGGGTACTGCAAGCAAAGTCCTCAAGCCAGGCATATATGTCATCCTGGACTCTATCTCCCTGCCAGCTGCTAGTGACAAATAGGCTGGCACCACATACTTGTGGGTAGTGTATAGCTTTGTCCCCTTCTTGCTCTCAGCTCTGAAGAGGGCCTCACCAATCTGCCTCTGAAGTATAGTCCAATATCTGGAACCAGCCATCATGTCTCTGGACCTAAGAGGGGCCCATACACTCTCTGTCACCTGCCTCAAAGACTACAAGGTCTTGGTGTTGACCTTGAGAAAATCCCTCTGGTGAGCAGCAGGTGCAGCAGCCTCTTTGAGCATTGCCTTCTCAGGTAAGGCACGCCTCCTCTTCCTTGACTCCTCATCCTGAGGTAGAGGAGTGTCACGGAAGAAACCACCATTGTCCACTCTGGCCTCCTCCTCCTCAAGCTCGTCCTCGATCTCCGCCTCCTCAGCACTGCTAGTACTGGAGGTGGAGCTACTGTCAGTGTCCTCTGCCTGTGGCTACTCCTGCTCAGCAGTCCTCGACGTACTCGCTCCTCGGGCCGGAGTCTGCTGTGTCGAGAACCTCACTCTGGTCGACCTCCTAAGTGGAGTCTGACCCTCGGTGAGTCTCAGCCCTCCACTACTGCCTCGTGCTGGTGGTCCCTGTCTACGAAGAGCCTGACAAATGGCTGCATCGTTCGTAGGATCACCTGTGTGTACAGCTGGAACACAAGGCTTCCTAGCCTTGGGTTTCTCCACAACAGGGGCCTTCCCCTTCCCTCTGTCCTGTCCACCACCTCTGCCAGCACCTCTGTCCCTACCCATAGCTATCACTGTTGTGCTGTCCTCTGACGAGATGGGGCAAGTGAGCTTGGCTCACCAACCCATCCACTGACAAGCTGACTGCCAAAGATAAGATCAAGGGCTTGGCCCTAAATCCGTCCACTGATCACTGCACTGTCAACTGCCACTGTCCTCTGGGCTAATCACTGACAATTTCCACTGCACGATAGGAATAGAGACAGGGTATATGAGTATAGAATAACCTACTATGATCTACAAGCAAGAATCGTAGGTAAGCGCATAAAAGTCTATGTGAAGTCCTAGCGCTGAGGTGAAGGACACAATGCCGGCAAAATAAGCAATATGAACAACGACATTGTCGACTATGGGTGGAGATCAACTAGTGCACATACAAGATAGGCAATTGACTCAATGTGACACTAATCGAGGAATCAAACACTAGTGTGATGTGCTAAAGAAGCAATTAAGCACAACAATCAACACTAGAGCCTATATATCATACAAAGCAATGAACTTTTAGAAGAATATGACATATAGCAGTGGAAATCAACCTATACTAGCATCAATTTGAATGCACACTCATCGGTACATGCTAGCAAGGATGAAATCCATGGAATTAGGGCTCAAAATGATGAAAAGGAGTGAACTTTGCAATGCCCTAAGCAATCCAAACACGCTACTGTGCGAATCAAATAATCAAGAACTTGATTTTAGCAATCAATCACAGAATTTCAAGCAATGGTCATCGGGACCTTACCGGAGATGGGAAATACGACGGCGAGGTCACACTCGAGCTCGGGCTCCTCCTTCCCCATGTGAGAGCAGCAGCTCTAGAAGACATGCGCGAGGATGGGGACGAGGGGGATCACGACGGCGACGAGGAGCTTGGCGGCGCGGCATGCACGAGCTGCGATGGAGCGCGGGTGCGAGAGCGAGCTCAGGCGCTGGGGTGAAGGCGCGCGGCGGTGACGGCAAGGTACGGCGATGGCGTGAGCAGAGGAGCGCGCGCGCATGAGAGGAAGAAACGGTGGCAGCGTCGAAATTGCACAGTAACAGGAAGAACGCGCCGAGATTAGGGTTAGACACCGATGGATGGCCATGATTGAATCAAAGTTTGAATCAACGGCTCAGATTGAAGAGCGAATAACGATCAACCCATGGTCACCGTATGATACGCTGATAAGCACCGTATGATATGGTGATCTCACAAGACAGGGCGCTGAGCATCTAGTCACCGTATCATATGGTGACTGGCACTGTATGATACGGTGACAGTAGATTCCTTTCCAGTGAGACCTCTGAATGAAAACACTCACCGTATGATATGGTGATTAGCGTCATATAATACGGTGACCACCAGAAATGCTGATTTCAAGGAAATTTCTTTCTATGTCCATACGTCTCACAAAAAAACGAAATAAACACCATGTATGGACTAGAAAGGGAACTCTCAACCACTCCTTTGAAAATAAGCCAATATAGGCTGCACATAGGCATATAATAATTTTTGAAAAACTAATAAGATGCAAGCCAAAAAGAGCCAAAAGAGAGAAACCAAAGGAGGGGTATGTATGAGCCCGTGCGAGTAGTTTTAACCTCGAGGATCATTACACAATACTCAATGGGCATGAAGCTCCAATCCTTTCCTTTAATCACACTTTGATGAGATGTGGTATCATATGAAACGTGAAGCACTTTCCACATAGTGTGATGGCTCCTTTGTGATTTCCTATATGCAATGCATGAAACAAGCATATCATAAAAATGCAAGATAAAGTAAATATGCCATGAGAGATGCAAGCAAATTTAAAGACATTGCATAAAGGAAACCTACTCAAGGTCAAGTTTGAACCTCTCTCAAGCTTAATCACTATGAGTCAAACCTTGCCTTGAGCCATAGAAGCCACCAACTCAAACATCCCCCATGCTCATAGCTATCTTGAGAAAGTTAGACCTTGAACTAATTTTTATGTTCTTTTCTTTTAGTTATTTACACATGCATGGATGCAAACATACTAGTTTACAAAGGAGCAACTTGCTACCATGCAAGAACAAATGAAAGAAAAGAAACTACCTCTACTATGATACAAGGGGTACCTCCTTGAAGAGTAGATTTGTCGTTGAAGCACACAATGCTTGTGGTGGACCTTGGAGAATCTTCAACTTGGCGCTCGGTCCACCACCACCATCCATGTCCCGGTCTTGGGGACCCACTCGTACTTCATTAGCCACTCACGGTCAACGACGCACTTGGGGACCCAAATCTTCCGAATCTTCCGCTTCTTGTCCGGTGGTCCAAGTGCCTTTGCCTTCACCTTGCGTGTTCTCATGGAACAAGTTAGCATTAGGCATAGCATTAGAACTCCTCACCTTGGGGCAATTCTTGTAGGTGTGTCCATCTTGACAACACTTCTCACAATAGTAGTCGTCCGCCAAGAGAGGAACCACCCAAGATGGAATGGTGTCTTCACTTCCAATGATGTTGATGGTGGCGGGATAGGTGCCGAGACCCTTGCGTGTAGCATTGTTGACGAGGTTCCGTACAAGGATCTCCTTGTGCTTGGTCCTTCCTCTTGTAAGCCTCTCAAAGCCATCCATCACCATCTCCCTCTCTTCCTTGAGCTTGTGATATTCCTTCAAAATAAGCTCATCAAGAGAAGTATGCTCACGTAGCTCATCACAAGTAACATAAGATGAATTTGAAATAGATGAACTAGGAAGAGAAGAGTTACTCTTTTCGAGGTCGAGAGCTTGATATGCAACTTCGAGAGCCTCATGCTTCTCATGGAGACTCTTGTAGTCTTCTTCCATGATCTTGTGTGCTGAGTTGAGGTTCTTGAGCTCATCTTCGAGTTGCTCGACTGAAAACACGGCTACTTCATGCTCCTTCTCTAGCCTTGCAATGGTCTTATCTTTCTTCTTCAACATCTTGCCGGCAAGATCAAGAGCACACATTAATTCCTTGTAGGTTGGCCGATCTTCCTCTTCAAATTCTTCATCTTCACTTTAACTCTCCTCCTCATCATCATCACTATCAAAGTCCATTGCCATCAAGAACATAGGAGGTGGAGGTAGGTCACTTGTGAGATTAGTGAGCACAATCCCGGCAACTTGCTTGCCCTTGCAAGAAGTGTCCTCACTTTCTTCTTCCTCATCACTTGACTCATCGTCGGTCACCCATTCTTGAGCGACAAAACTCTTGCGTGATGATCTCTTCTTGTCCTTTCCCTTGGAGCCATCCTTCTTGGCAAAGTTCTTCTTCTTCTTGTACTTGACCCTCGGCTCTTCTTCTTCATCATTGTTGGAGATAACGCCGAAGGCTCTTTGCATCTTGCGAAGGGTGTTACACTCCAGGCGAAGGTATTATGCGAAGGGTGTTTGACTCTAGGCGAAGGATATAGAATATGAGCCAAAGTGAAGCCTAACACTTAGAGCCGTAACAGAATTGCCCAGTGGCATGGCTGTAATATTGATCTCTCCCCCCCTTATAAATATGGAGGGGAGAACTCCTCTAATGACATCTGTTTTTCGGGCCACGAGTCAAAGAGGCATCATTTACTCTGTCCATAATTCTCTATCATGTTTTTACCCCTTCGCCCGGCATCGCGGACGACTGAGGGCTTCGGGTATTGAACAACGTAAGTATCATAAAACGTTAACACTTCAGGAGGGCTTCGCTGAGCGTAGAAGAAGCTATCCAAGGAGCGACGAGGCTTCGCGAGGCTCTACTCCGAGAACAAGAACCTTCGGAGGGCTTCGCGAGGGCCGACTTCCACTACAACACTCGTTGGAGGGCTTCGCCGAGTCTCTCAAGACCTTCGATCCCCCAACATTTGGTGCCGTCCCGCGGGGCGAACCCACGACCACGATCAACAACTCAAAATGGCGAGAGGCAAGTCATCAAAGACAGTAGACATTGAGACACAACGCGTGGAAGCCGAAGAAAGAGAGCGACTAGCTAAGGAAGAAGAAGACAAAATCGCGAAGGAATGAGAAGCACAAGCCGAAATCGCACGAGCTGAACAGGCAACCCGAACCGAAGAAATAACAAGACAGGAAGAAGCTATAAGGCAGCAAGAAGCTCTAAAAAGAACACAAAACAATAATGAAAATGCTTCGCAGGCAGAAAACAACCCTCCGGAGGATGATGAGGCAGTAGATGACGAAGCCGATTCCATAGCAGAGCAACTTCGCATCCTGGAGAAGGAAAGGGTTGAGAGGGAAAAACAACTGGCCTTCGTTGGGAAAAGGCAAAAACTAAAAATAGACATGCTGCAGAAGATAAGGCAAACGCAGAGGGATATCGAAGAAATGGACGAAAGGTTACACCAGGTAAACCAGGACATAAACAACCTCAAGAAGCTAAGCCAGAGCCAACCAAAGAAAGTGCAAAAGAACAACGAAGGGAGAATCATTTATGAAGTAAGCAGCACAAGCAGAGACGCTCAACCAACTTCAATGTTCAATGAGAACTCACCTCTAAGCGAAGAACTGCAAAATGAGCCATGGCCTGTCAATTTCAAAATGCCAAAGATAAAAGCATATCAAGGAAAATCTGACCCAAGGGAATTCCTGATGTCATTCGAAGCTGCGGTCGAATCAGGCGGAGGAACAAATTCCACTTACGCGAAGGCTCTGGTTATGGCAATCGAGGGACTGCAAAAACCTGGTTCTCCACTCTAGAACCAGGATCAATCAATTCATGGTCCGAATTGAGGAAAGAATTCATAAACAACTTCCAGGGTTTCCAAGCTGAAGAAGTTCATCAGGGAAAGCTATTCTCCTGCAAGCAAAGAAGTGACGAAGGCCTCAGAGAATACATGTAGAGGTTCATGGAAATTAAGTCGAAGGCCAGAGGAGTAGCGGCCTCCACAATAATCGATGCACTAATGGAGGGATTGAGGGCTGGACCTTTTCACTCCTCACTGGCAAGGAAAAAACCCACCACAATCTTCGGACTCCTCGATGTCTTCGAGAAGTACGCAAGATCTGATGACGAGTTCAGAAGAAAGAAGGATGACGAAAAGAAGCAAACTCAGCAGCTGAGAGATGAGAAGAAAGCCAAAGAAGACAGAGATTCAAGCCGAAGCCGAAGGCATGACGAAAACAAAGAAAACAACAGAGATCATAGCAGCCGAAGAGTACACAATCTACAAAATAGAGAAGAAAGAGGAGACGAAAAAAGAACTAGAGAGGATGAAAAAGGAAAAGGGCGAAGCAACAGTGACAAAGATCACGAAGAGAGAAATCGAGAGGGTGACCAAAAGTTGAGTTCCCGCAATGTTACGTGCGAATTGCATGGCGAAGGTAAAGGACACACAACCAAACAGTGCCGTGATTTTTAGGCATACAAGCAAACTTGGCTAACTAACAGAGAAGCAAAGAAAGCCATTCGACACATGGGCAATCTCCGAGAAGATTGGTCTCAGAACAACAATCGCCCATTCTACCCTTCGAACTCGATGAATCACGTGGTCAGCTACCCCACTGAGTCTTCGCACCATTTACAGTATCAAAATTATCACCAACCACAAAGTCTGGCCGCATTACCACCACCGCCAGATACAAACAATCAAACCAATGCTAGGCAGTCAGAAGTCAATAGCGAGGTGCGAAGGCAACGAATAAATGCCATCACGGGAGGGTCAACACAACAGCTGGATTCAAGAAGGGCAAGAAAAGAGCATATGCGAAGGGTTCAGCATGTCTCTTCGGGGGCTCCTTTTGTCAAAACAAGGTGGTCCCACGTGGACATAACCTTCGGACAAGAAGATGCAAGAAACTTAGTCCAACCGCATTCTGATCTGCTTGTCATCGAAGCAAATATCAAGGGATTTGATGTGTCCAGAATATTGATCGATGGGGGAAGCTCAGCCGACATCCTATTCGTGTCAACTTTCAGAAGAATGAACCTGGAAAATGAAACCCTTCAACCAGCAGGAATCCCTCTGGTCGGTTTCACAGGAAAGATCATACAAGCTTTGGGGAAGATTGAATTACCAGTGACTTTTGGCGAAGGTGAAAATGCAAGAACCGAAGATATCATCTTTGATTTGGTCAACCTCGTATACCCATACAATGCGATATTTGGGAGAGGATCCATCAACAAGTTCGAAGCTGTCATACATCAAGCGTATCTTTGCATGAAAATCCTGGGACCAATCTCCGTGATCAGGGTCTTCGGAGATCAAATACAAGCAAGAGCTATCGAAGATAATGAAACCCCTGGAAGGAAAAACATCCACCTCATAAGAGAAATGCAAGATACACCATCATTCAAGATTTTCGACCTCAAGAGCTCGGCGAAGATACTTCAAAACCGCATGAACCGCTACTACCAAGAGTTAACAGAACAACTCCTTGGTAGAGCGAATGACGCTTATGTGTAAAACATAAAAGACATGCGGGGGGTGCACTCTTTTTCCTCATGAGGGAAGCCCTGCGAAGGGTGTGAGGTTTTCTAACGAGGCACCCTCCAAGAACTGTACACCAGTTTTATAATTACCTTTTTTCCCTCAAAAAATTCCAGAGCAATTTTACTGAGGAGCCTCATAGAAGGCCAAGCCACGAGCTTAACAGACGAATTCAGTCAAAAAGCCTAGACCAAAGCGAAGGGTGCACCAAAACAAAATTTGGTGTAACCAATCTTAGGGTTTGTGTGTTACAAGAAACAACACAAACCCCTCAGATACAAAAAGTATCATAAAGGCTTGTACTATGGACTCCAAAAATGGAAGCCATAACAAGAAAGCAAAGTCATGGCCTCAAAAGAGAGAAACCATCGGCTAAGCAAAAAAGAAAAATCAGGCCAAAGGCCTAGAGCGAAAGAAAAGCAGACAAAAGTCTAAGAAAATTCTCGAGGGTTCCCGTAATAAAAAATATTGCCAAGCCCTCAACATATAAATCGAAGGTGTCAGAACAAACATGGAGTTAAAATTTCCCCTCATTGTCTGACACCAGGAATATAAAAAAAAAACACCCCTGCCGGGACAAAAATCCAAAAACACAAGTTTCAGGCGTGAAAACTTCAAGTTTTACCAAAAACAGAAGGACATCACGCAGGAAGCAAAAACTTTGAAAAAGATATTGAAGAAACCTATTCTATAAGCGAAGCAAGACGAACAAGTTCCTTCAAAAAACAGCTCTAAAGCATTTCTCATTCATGGAGAACCATCGTCAGGCTCTTGCTTTACAATAAGGCCTAACTCTAGTAACATTTGACATATGATACCAAATTCATCAATGTCATAACCGCTCGAAGGCGAATAAGGCCTTTGAAAAACGGGATCTATTACCCCAGAATCAATCATTCGTTCCACATGCGAAGCAGCATCGAAGGATGAAGAAGAACTCTTGGCATTAGTGGAAGAATTACGATGGCGAAGGTTTCCGCCTTTCTTCTTCTTGGCCGTACCTCGATTCGAGGAACCACCACCTCGAGGACGACGACCACGAGACCTCCGCTTCACACAGCCTCGACTACCTTCGGGAACATCAATCTCGGGACGATAAACTCTCCCGATAGCAACAAGGCTACCTGGAGGAAAAGTGAAAGGACCCTCACCGCCTTCAACAGGGGATAAAGGTTCCGAATCACTGGACAAATTGATATCCGAAGGAGAACTGAAAATCTCAATCGGAGGTTCATAACGAATCAAGTGAGAAGAAGAGGGCTCCGGAGTCGCAAACTCGCTCAGAGAAACCTCAGACGAAGACTCCGGAGCAACACACTTTCCTGATACTACATCAGAAGAAGCCTTCGGAGTAGCAAACTCGCTTAACGAAAAATCAGAGGAATCCTAAAAATACAAAACCAAGCAAATATTAAGGAAAAATAATAATAAGTTTACAACACAAGTCACCATGACATCCTTAGGAAATACAAGTCCGAAGGGCAACATTTCGTACAAATCAAACAAAAAATTCTTATACCTCATCATGAGGCGGCTGCAGCATAGAGAGAATCCTTTCCCAGAAAGACTCGTCAACAATCCCAGTAAATTTGATGAGGGCCGCGAGCAGCGCAGGAGATGTATTGTCGCGGAAACAAAAGAAAAAGAATTATTGGAAGCCTTCGCCACAGCATCACTCCCCCCCAGCTTCGAGCGAGAAAAGAACATCCCTAACAGCAAGTTGCACTGCACTCTTCGAGAAAGCTCTGCAGGCCTCAATAACAGAGGGAATGTTAACCATAAGCCACTCTTGAAAATGCTCAGTCGAAGCATCTTCGGAAAGGGAATCAGGCGTAACACCAACAGATACAAGAGCGGCTCGATTCTGACTGCAAATGTCAGCCAGACGAAGCTTTTCAGCCTCCACAAGGCTAGCAACTTCCCGCTCAGCAGCACCAACCTTAATGATAAGGTCCTCATTCTCTTTAACAGCCTTCGCAAGGGAAGTATTCAGTCCCTCGACTTGCAGATCCAAAGAAGTTACTTTCTCATCAAACCCCTTCGCGGCCTGAAGGAGTTTCTCTTTCTCCGAACTAAGATCGGAGAAGCGCTTCTCGCTAAGTGAAAGAGCATTCTCCCTCTCCTTAACCTTCAACTCGAGAGCAGCAAGGTCTTTGCGAAGAGCATCTCGATCACTCCTCACCTTCGACAGCTCCAGATATTGGCGAAGGGATGCATGGGTAATTGCAAGTGACTACCAAAAGAAATAATCAGAATAAAACAAATATCATAACAAAAAATGAAAGCTGGAAAGCTCACCTTAACTTGCGAAGACAGTAAAGATTTGTACAGGGCATCTCCACCCTGTGACATAAGTTCTTCCTCCAGTCGAGGAAGTCGAATCCTATCGGCAACAGCAACAAAAGGATCAGCAGCCTGGGCACTCATGACGAAGGTGTTAGCCGGAACATCGTCACAAGCAAGCGAAGACCCCTCAGCAGTTTCAACTGAATCAAAAGTCACGTCAAAGGGAAGAAATTCCTCAATCATCGCCTCAAAAACAGAATGAAGGACAAGTTCACCACCTGCCGAAGGGGCGAGAATGCCACGAGGCTGAATATGGGGCTCTGGCGGAAGCTGAAAAGCAGAGCGATCTGAAAGAATTCCCAAGTTAGCAAGCATCCGACGGCGCTCAAACCTTTCAGACAATGAAAGACGATTTGAATTAGCACCTTCGCCCAATCCCTTGTCCTGGATCTGGGCCTCACCCAAAGCCTCACCAGCTTCGGCGTGGGTCTTGTCCTGGATCTTAGCCTTCGGATTAGGCACTAAGGACACAAGAGCACTGGACTCTGTATCTTTCTCCTGGATCTTGGTCTTCGACCCAGAGGAACCAGACACATTTGCGATGGCACCCGCATCCGTGTCCTGGATCTTGGCCTTCTCTAAGGCCATAGATTTGCCAGCATCGGCTAGAGAAGAAACATCTTTCACAGGACCTGTGGAGTCCTTTGAAGGAGTCTCTTTCGAAACCAACGAAGCCTTAGCAGAGCCATGACTTTGGTTAGACGAGCCAGAAAGGATTGCCATCAGGTTAGGAACCTTGGGGCGCCGATAAGAAATACCGGCCTTATCAGAAGAAATACATGCATGGATGCAAACATACTAGTTTACAAAGGAGCACCTTGCTACCATGCAAGAACAAATGAAAGAAAAGAAACTACCTCTACTATGATACAAGGGGTACCTCCTTGAAGAGTAGATTTGTCGTTGAAGCACACAATGCTTGTGGTGGACCTTGGAGAATCTTCAACTTGGCGCTCGGTCCACCACCACCATCCATGTCCCGGTCTTGGGGACCCACTCGTACTTCATTAGCCACTCACGGTCAACGACGCACTTGGGGACCCAAATCTTCCGAATCTTCCGCTTCTTGTCCGGTGGTCCAAGTGCCTTTGCCTTCACCTTGCGTGTTCTCATGGAACAAGTAGCATTTGGCATAGCATTAGAACTCCTCACCTTGGGGCAATTCTTGTAGGTGTGTCCATCTTGACAACACTTCTCACAATAGTAGTCGTCCGCCAAGAGAGGAACCACCCAAGAAGGAATGGTGTCTTCACTTCCAATAATGTTGATGGTGGCGGGATAGGAGCCGAGACCCTTGTGTGTAGCATTGTTGACGAGGTTCCGTACAAGGATCTCCTTGTGCTTGGTCCTTCCTCTTGTAAGCCTCTCAAACCATCCATCACCATCTCCCTCTCTTCCTTGAGCTTGTGATATTCCTTCAAAATAAGCTCATCAAGGGAAGTATGCTCACGTAGCTCATCACAAGTAACATAAGATGAATTTGAAATAGATGAACTAGGAAGAGAAGAGTTACTCTTTTCGAGGTCAAGAGCTTGATATGCAACTTCGAGAGCCTCATGCTTCTCATGGAGACTCTTGTAGTCTTCTTCCATGATCTTGTGTGATGAGTTGAGGTTCTTGAGCTCATCTTCTAGTTGCTCGACTCGAAACACGGCTACTTCATGCTCCTTCTCTAGCCCTGCAATGGTCTTATCTTTCTTCTTCAACATCTTGTCAGCAAGATCAAGAGCACACATTAATTCCTTGTAGGTTGGCTGATCTTCCTCTTCAAATTCTTCATCTTCACTTTAACTCTCCTCCTCATCATCATCACTATCAAAGTCCATTGCCATCAAGAACATAGGAGGTGGAGGTAGGTCACTTGTGAGATTAGTGAGCACAATCCCGGCAACTTGCTTGCCCTTGCGAGAAGTGTCCTCACTTTCTTCTTCCTCATCACTTGACTCATCGTCGGTCACCCATTCTTGAGCGACAAAACTCTTGCATGATGATCTCTTCCCGTCCTTTCCCTTGGAGCCATCCTTCTTGGCAAAGTTCTTCTTCTTCTTGTACTTGACCCTCGGCTCTTCCTCTTCATCATTGTTGGAGATAACGCCGAAGGCTCTTTGCATCATGCGAAGGGTGTTTGACTCCAAGCGAAGGTATTATGCGAAGGGTGTTTGACTCCAGGCGAAGGATATAGAATATGAGCCAGAGTGAAGCCTAACACTTAGAGCCGTAACAGAATTGCCTAGTGGCATGGCTGTAATATTGATCTCTCCCCCCTTATAAATATGGAGGGGAGAGCTCCTGTAATGATATCTGTTTTTCGGGCCACGAGCCAAAGAGACATCATTTACTCTGTCCATAATTCTCTATCGTGTTTTTACCCCTTGGCCCGGCATCGCGGACGACTGAGGGCTTCGGGTATTGAACAACGTAAGTATCATAAAACGTTAACACTTCAGGAGGGCTTCGCTGAGCGTAGAAGAAGCCATCTAAGGAGCGACGAGGCTTCGCGAGGCTCTACTCTGAGAACAAGAACCTTCGGAGGGCTTCGCGAGGGCCGATATCCACTACAACACTCGTTGGAGGGCTTCGCCGAGTCTCTCAAGACCTTGGATCCCCCAACAATCATCACTAGAGTCTTGTTGCTTCTTCTTTGGTTTCTTGATGGGCTTAGAGCACTCCTTCGCAAAGTGGCCTTTGTCACCACAATTGTAGCACACAGAGTCTTTCTTTGACCTTCGATTGAATAAGTTACTTCTCTTCATGATGAGTGCGAGCTCGTCGGGGCGGATTTGCGAGTACTCTTCTTCATCACACTCTTCTTCATCCTCATCTTCACTTGACTTGGGGAGGATCACCTTCTTGTCCTTCTTCTTGCTTGCACCCTCGGCCGGAAAAGCAAGATTCTTGTTCGGCTTCTCATCGGGAACTTGGTCGAGGTGGTAGCTCTTGAAGGCGATGATCTTCCCAATCAACTTGTGCGTTGTAAGGCCTTCAAGTGAGGTGTTGAAGAGGCACATGATGAGGGAGTCGTACTTCTTCCTCGGTAGGATCCTCAAGATCTTGCGCACGAGGTCAGCTTCCTCGATCTTCTCCTTCACCCCGAGCGAGTTGATGTCCTCTACAATCAAGTTTAAGCGAGAATATGCATCATTAATGGATTCACTTGAAGACATGGTAAGGCAATCATACTTATCTTTGAGCACATAATATCTTGCCTCTTTCACATTCGAGGACCCCTCATGAGTAACTTGAATTTGCAACCAAATCTCATGAGCGGTACCCGTGGACTTGACTCGAGCAAAGACATCCTTGGTGATAGCCTTAAACAATGTATTTTTAGCCTTTGCATTAGCTTTAGTGAGTTTGTCATCGACCTTCCCGTCGTCGGCTTTAAGTTGCACTAATTCACTTGTCACATGCCACGGGTCGGGATCGAGAGCCTCTAGGTAAGCTTGCATGCGCGCTTTCCAATAGGCATAATCGCTCCCGTCAAACGTGGGTGACCTGCTTCCTCCCGGCATCCTTTCTCAAAGGCGGTTAAGCTCCAATTTGAGCATGAGGCTCTGATACCACTTGAAAGGATCATGAAGTACCGAGGAGGGGGGCGAATCGGTAGTCACTTAAAACTTCTATGGCAAGGTACTTTCTTTGCAACCTATCAAGCTAGGTGAGAACGGAAGCAAGCGAGGCGCACACACTAACAAGACTAGCAAAGGGCAGCCCTAAACAAGCAATTCTACCAAGAGCAAAAACAAGAGCAACCTAACAAGCAAGTCTCGACCCGTCCCTCTGCTCGATGGCAATCCCTTCTAGAGCATTCTTCACCCTCTAAGTGTACAAACTTATACAAACGTAGCTTCTTTCACACAGGAAGCCCGAAGACCATGTACAAACTTGTAACGGCTTCCACACTCCTTGGCAAGCTCACTACCGACACATAACCGGTCTAGGTCTTGCCATAGACCAAGAGTAACAATCCAAGAAGACTCTCTATGCACACACTAGCCCTAGAGATTAAAGGATGCTCTTGTTACTCTCTCACTAGCACTTGGATCACTCCAAATCCTCACAAAGTGCTCTCTCTTCTTGCTCTTGGCTTCCCTTGGGTAACCTCACCTGTTCCACTGGCCAAGTGACCCTCAAAGGGGTAGGCAACCAGCTATTTGTAGCCTTCCTCCACGAAACTAGCCGTTGCCTCAAAAAGCAGTCTTTCTGTCTAGCCACCGTATCATACGGTGCTCTAGTCACCGTATCATATGGTGACTGTCTCCTCTTCAGCCTTCCCTGCTAACTTCTCTTCCTTCATAGTCACCGTATCATACGGTGACTAGCACCGTATCATACGATAACTTCTTTCTTCTCAGCTTCAGCAACTCTTCCATTTTGCACTTCTCCTAGAAACCATACGGTGACCCACTGTATCATACGGTGATCATCATACGGTGACTCTACCATAGACTCTTCTTTCTCTGGATTTTCCTGTCCTTAGTCACTGTATCATACGCTGACTACCACCGTATCTTACGCTGACATCTTCTCTCTGAACTTGCCGATTCTGCCAATCTCTGGGAACCATACGGTGACCATCGTATCATACGGTGACATCTTCTCTCTGAACCTGCAGATTCTTCCAATCTCTGGAAACCATACGGTGACCACCGTATCATATGATGACTATCACCTCTCATCGTACGGTTACTCCAGCAGAGATCTTCAGTCTTCAGTCTGCAATCCCTACAGTCACCGTATCATACGGTGACTACCACCGTATCATACGGTGGCTTCTGCCTGAAGTCCTTCTTGATCATCTCCTCGATCCTTGACTTCATCTTCACTCTTCTTGGTTCCTCAAGCTTCTCTTCTGCCATTTTAGCCTCTGAGAGCCTCACATTGCATCCAATGATCTCTACCACTAGTGTGCACTAAGAGAATCAACACGAACCCTCTTGATAGTTCAGTGTTTCCTATGGACTCGGTTCTAGCATGTCCTAAGCCTTGATCCATCTCCTCGAACTGCAACTCCATCATGTCCAATGTCCTGAGTTGATGAGGCAACCAATCACCGAGATATCCAATAGAGAAAAGGTTGGCGTAGTCCTCCATCATATGTGACCATAGGCAACAACCTACAAAAGTGTTAGTCACATACGACACAATCACCCAATCACCAAAACATTCATACATTAGGGTTTCCAAACTCCAATGGTCATGAAGCTTACACCAGCTTTGCTAATACTACTTCTTCTGAAGGTACTTCTCTTTTCTCTCTTGATGGCTCAGCAGAAATCTGTAGCCTTGCCCAGAGGTTCTCACTCTCTTCGAGCAAATTATGCTTTCACGAGGTGTATTCATACTACTCGTTATAAGGGTAGTTTGTCGAAGCATTACTCTGAGTCCGAACTCTTTGATATTGATTTTATTTGATTACTCTTCGTCGGTCCGGATCAGATTCCTGATAACTTTCTGAATCCTAGACCTGATGAGGTTGTTGTCTTCTCGTCTTACCTGGATGCTGGTCTATCCTTTCCGCCTTCGGAACTTATCACCTGCATTGTTTCTATGTATCACCTTCAGCTTCACCATCTCACTCCAGTTGCTGTTGCGACTGTATCAGCTCTTGCCTGGGCTTGTATGAACGAAGTTGTTAATCCTGAGCTTCATGCTTTTTATCGCATCTATCAGGCCCGGCACACTCCTCTTTATGACCATAATCGGAATGTTAGTCCGTGCTTTGGTGTTGTTGACTTTGTGGCTAGGGAGGGGTTTGTAACTCCTCTCCCTAGTTTCGATCCTCCTCCTTTCCGCAAATGGGTGCAAGATTGGTTTTATTATCGTACTGCGCCCTTCGAATTTCATACTCGCAGGGCTGTTGACATACGTAATGTTAATAGCTTCGAGCCTTTTAGGAATCGGGCAGTCTCTCAGTCTATCAGGGCTTTTTTGAGAGTTAGTCAAAAGATGACCCTTCAGGAGATTCTAGAGGAATGCTTCGTAGTTGGTGTTCTTCTGCTTTCTCGAAATGGTTGGCAGCCTTCTTCTTTCTCATCAAAACCTATCTTTGGCTTAAAAATGCCAGTTTTTTCATCGAATTCGGGACCTCGTATGGCTTCTATTATCTTTTGTCGCCTTCGCCTGTTTTTTCTTTTACTGATGTGGCTTTGCTTTTCTGAAACTTTGCTTTGTTCTGTAGGTTTCACCCTCTGGCGTGCCCAAGACCGAGTGAGCTCTTTTCTTGGTAACTTCCCTCAAAAAGAATGGATTGAGAGATCTCGAAGAGGGATTGATCTTAGGATTAACAGGGTATACCAGAGTCTTGGTATTTTTCAAGCAAAATGTCCCTATCCCGAAGACGTTTCATCTAGTGACGAAGCCCCTCCTGTGAGCATTGCTCCTTATTTCAGCCTCACGGCTTCTTCGAACATCAAAATGGGTTCTTCCACAGTTTGCGGTAGTACGCCAGAGATTATCTCTGCTCCAAAGAATGCTAAGATTCCTTCTCCTTCCAGAGGTTGTCTTATTACCCCATCTTACTCTGTCATTTTTGAAGAGCCGTCTCCCGCTGCTGTTCCGACTTCAATTTCAGTAATTGAAACAACTGGAGGTTTCCAAGGCACTGTTGGTATTTCTTACGTCACAGATAAATCCGCAAGGGCACGGAATACCGTTGTAGCACTTCACCCGGGAGTATTCCAAGGTATCGTATTTGTTTTCCCCAAGGAACGGAGTTATTCTACCGCAAGGCAAGTTTTACCCAAGGACAACCAAGACAACTAGCAGCTTAGGATTGAGAGGGTGATTATTATCTAGATATTTCTAAGGTTAGACGAATTCAGGTTCAACTCGTCTACTTCGAGCACCGGCTTAGGCTTTGGTCTGCCAAGCCACTCCGGCTAATGGCTCTACTATGTACCCGAACGTGGAGGGTTCCTTTGGATGGACAGGGCTGTCACTTCCTGCCACCTACCTCTACAAACCGTGGAGCACACAGCGGTCGAAGGCGACCTCCAGCCTAGACACCACGTCTATGCTATCGATCACTACTCTAGCCCTGGCCTGATACTGATTCAGAGAACTAGAGCACTCCTTGCGGAGCGACGATCCCGTTGAACGAGTTTAACAAGAATTATGCCTAGACGAATGATAAAGCTCAATAGATAGATAATCATCACGTATAATCACTAGAAGTGTTTACACGCCAAGGTAAAAGAATAGGAACTAAACCTCCAATGAAAAGGGGAGGAGAACTCCTATCTCTTCCTTGCCCTCTCTCCTATTCTACTAAAATACAAGAGGCTCTCGGCCTGTGGATTGGAAATGAGGAGAGTCTTGTGTCTTGTGGTGTGTTGTTGTTTTGAGAGGGGGGGTACCCCTTTATTTATAGCCTTGGAAGGTCGGCAACTTTGAGGCGGTTCCCGAGGTCGGTGACAATTAATGCAGTGGGAACCGACATCCAGAGGTCGGTTGTGAACCGCCATAAAAAGATGGGCCAGGGGGGCCTCCCTGTCAAGTCGGCCGACCTGGCCAGGGGGGGTCGGCCGACCTGGCCTGGGCCCCACTGGGTCTCATCTTCCTCTGGCTTCCTCCCTTGGCTGTGTACAGGCCCAATCCACTTGCATTATTTGATCTTGACACTTGATTCTGTGGTTTTGGGCTTTTGGACTAAGTTCTTTAGTCCGGGAAAATCTGTTGATTGCAAAAGTTCATGCTTGGAGCCTGTTTTCCCTTGTTTTTATACGAATTGCACCTGCACTCATAATTTCACCAAGACTAGTGGAATTTGTTAGAAATAAGCTCTATGTCTACCCTTGGTGATGGTGTTAGGTCCAAAAGGTGCATAAAGTTGACGGTAAAAATGGGTCGTAAGGACCGTCAACAAGATCCCCCACACTTAGCTCTTTGCTCGTCCTCGAGTAAAGCTGTGAGTGGAAACTGAGAGGAACTCTTCCCTTAGGTAAGTGAAATGCACACAAGCTATTACAAGCCACACCTTTCCACCTATGAACATGATGGTGGCTAACATGTATTCTTGGATGATTGAAAAGTGGAACGATTCATGACTTAAGTCACCTTGCCTTCACCTACTAAGTACCTTGGGTTTTTGAAAGAGTTTTGAAAAATATAAACAACATAGCTCTTGCTCCTCTATTGATTCTCTCGGATCGCTCAAAAAGTGTATTTTCCTTACCAAAGCATTATCTTGCCTCTTTTGTCCTACTTCTAAGGCTTGTATGTGGAGCTCAAGGTAGGGATAGAAGAGGCATACTTGTATCACAAATATTGCTGAACCAAAAGAAAGGATCCACGGAGAGTTCAAGTCATACAACCTTGATCAAGAAGTGTATGTGTGGATGGATGTGTGGATGTTTATATGTGACCACTCCTTTATTGGATTTTACCTCTATTTGTTTTGTATTTCCGAGACATGGCTATCATTTTTCTTTCTTTTCTTTTCATGCCCTGTACATGAGCATTTTTCTCTTTCTTTATCTTGCTCATCTTTTTGTGAGCCTTCTTTTTCTTTTGCATAGCCATGTCCCTCTTTTGTTTATTTGAGAGAGAGAGGTAAAATGGGATAAAAGTGAGGAGTGTCTTTATTTGGATGGGTGGATGTGCTAACTCCCGGTGTAGGAGTTTAGCATTTTTGGTGGATCGTGTACGTGATCTTGATCAAGAGAGCATGACAGGTTTCCCACTAGGGTCGCAAAATTTTGGAAAAGCTCATTGCAAAAACAAGTAGCATATGTATGTATGTTTGATAGTTGTGATTAACATATGGCATTGGTAGGAATTTATGTATCAAAAGAGGAGCAGCAAGCCATGATATTTTAACTTTTTGAAATAAAACTCCCAAGGACTTCGTAGATTTAAACAAAGGATCATTTCATCGAACCATATCACACTCGCCAATTATCTAGAAAAACATGGGTCCTATGGATAGATTGTTCGCAAGCAGGTGGTGATGGAGCGAGTAATAACAAGTGTGCATGATTATGTTGAGAGCAAAAGGGAGAGTATTGGGTTTTATAAAGATGTGCTGAAAAGAAATTTTCCCAAGTTTTAATTGGTCAAGTTTTATTTTCGTATCTCAGAATGAACTTGACAGGTATGGTAGGCAAAAAGGGAGTGTGGGAAACAAACTTGAGTAGCACGGGAAAGCAGAGGCCCAGTGGGACCCACCAGGGGTCGGCCGACCTGGTCCAGGGGGGTCGGCCGACCTGGTGTGGCCTCCACTGGTGCCCAATTTTCGCTTATTTGTTGGTGTTGTCCTTCCCATCATGGTTCTGAGTGATTTGCGCGTGTTTCTTTCTGTTTTCGCGATGTATCCCCCCCACACTTGCCTTTTTACCTGTTTCCCTTCAAAATAGACAAAGATATTTTGGAAACACAAATTGCTCTACCGGTATGGAAGCCCGGGAAGCACTAATTTGATTGAATTTTAGCAAATAAGGGGGCGCATTACAAATTTGAGGAAATTAAAATGATGAAAGGAATTAAAGTGCGCCCTAAGGTCTAATCTTATTCTATCTTAGCCTTTTCGGCTTCTCTTAGCTTTTTCTTCTCTTTTTCGATCAGCTCTAAAGCGAGATCATATTGCGCCCACCCTCCTGTGAGGGTCTTGATAAGGTCTTCATCTTTCTTCTTTTCCTTCCAGAGGTGGTTGTAGAGGTTTTGCAGAACCCCGTTCTCCTTTTTAGCGCGTGCTACTTCTTGTCGGAGCCTCCTTATGGTGCGATAGGCGTCGTCCAGAGCTTGTTCTTCATTGATCCCCCAAAGAGGGCTACCTTTCATGGGCACGTCTTCTGAGATGGTGGATGAAGCGTCGCTTTGTTCATTCATGGTGCGGGAGGAGGAAGAGATGAAGAGGTGGGATGAGGGAGAGAGGTATAAATAGGTGCTTTCTCCACCCCTTGGCGTAGAGAAAAAAGATTTTCTTCCAAAAACAGCAGGGAAGTAGCAAGGAAAGATGAGGTGGCCGATTGGGCAAAAGATGGGAGGCAGAGGAGCCAGGGGGGCGTCGGCCGACCCCCCCTTCCCTGGGTCGGCTGACCTGCTGTGGGACCCTCTGGTCCCTTTCTTTTTCTGGTTGATTTCTTGCTATTTTTATTATAAGGAAAGTGCTACTACGGGTGATAAAACAAATCAGAGGATATCATGATAAAGATTTTAACTCAATTAAGTGCATGACATCAAATTCTTTATTTGTATCGGGCTCAAGATAAATTTTTAGACGCTGGCCATTTACCTTGAATATCTTACCTTCGTCGTCTTGGAGTGTGATTGCTCCGTGCGGCGAAGTGTCAATAACTGTATATGGCCCGTCCCATTTGCTTCGTAATTTTCCGTGCCCGAAGAGCTTCACCCGTGAGTTGAATAGCAAGACTTTGTCTCCAACTTTGAATTCTTTTCTTCTTATCCTTTGATCGTGCCACCGTTTAGTCCTCTCTTTGTATATAGCTGAGTTGTGATATGCTTTGTCTCTCCATTCTTCCAACTCAGCTATCTCCATTTTTCTCTTTCGTCCAGCATCCCTTAGGTCCATTTTCCATGTTCGGATGGCCCAATATGCTCGGTGCTCCAACTCGATAGATAAATGACATGTTTTTCCATATACGAGTTGGTATGGTGACATGCCTATGGGCGTCTCGTATGCTGTTCGGTATGCCCATAGTGCATCGGGTAGCTTGCTTTTCCATGAATTCCCCATCTCTAGTACGGTCTTTTGCAGGATCCGTTTGATTTGTTTGTTTGATGTCTCGGCCTGCCCACTTGTTTGGGGATGGTACGGAGTGGCAATATTGTGTCGTGCTCCAAGCTCTCTAAGGAAGCTACGGAAGGTCTTATCGATGAAATGAGACCCTCCGTCGCTTATCACTAGCCTCGGTGTTCCAAATCTTGGGAAGATAATCTCGTGGAACATCCGGCGAGCATGCTTGGAGTCAGCGGCTCTGCAAGGCATTGCTTCTACCCATTTGGATACGTAGTCAACTGCCACCAAGATGTATTCATAGCCTTGGGATTTGGGGAATGGCCCCATGAAGTCGATGCCCCATACGTCGAAGATTTCGACTTGTAGATTGAAGTTGAGGGGCATAGCATCCCTTGCTGTGATGCCTCCAAATCTTTGGCATTGTGGGCATCGTCTGACGAATTCTTTTGTGTCTTCGTACATTGTTGGCCAAAAGAATCCGCTTTGCCATATCTTAGCCTGAGTACGAAACACTCCATAGTGTCCCCCGTATGGAGCTGCATGGCATTTTGTGATGATTTGTGTGCTCTCGGGTGTTGGCACACATCGTCTGAGCAGTCCATCGGCGCAGACACGGTACAGGTAGGGATCATTCCATAAGTGACGGCGACTCTCGTAGATGAGTCGTTTCTTGTTTTCTCCGGGCGGTACGTACCCCGTCACGATGAAGTTCATGATGTTGGCGTACCATGGGTGCGCGTCCCTCACTTGGAGCAGCATGTCGTCGCGCAAGAAGTCATTGATGGGTAGTTCCTGCGGGTTAGTGAATTGCATGCGCGACAAATGATCCGCTACAGAATTTTCTACTCCTTTCTTATCACGAATTTCTAAATCAAACTCTTGGAGCAGAAGAATCCATCTTATCAAACGGGGTTTAGCATCTTTCTTAGAGAGCAAAAATTTTAAAGCGGCATGATCAGTGTAAACAATAACTTTTGCTCCGGCTAAGTAAGATATAAACTTGTCAAAGGCAAACACAACAGCAAGGAGCTCTTTTTCAGTGGTAGTGTAATTTAATTGAGCTCCTGTCAGCGTTTTGCTTGCATAAGAAATTGCATGATGCTTTTAATCTCTAGTTTGACTAAGAACAGCCCCCACAGCATAGTCACTAGCATCACACATAATTTCAAAAGGCAGCGTCCAATCAGGGGGTTGGATAATTGGAGCTGAGATGAGTGCATTTTTTAGAGTAGTAAAGGCAATCATGCAATCATCAGAAAACTCAAAGGGCGCATCTTTTGCGAGCAGATTTGTAAGGGGTCTAGCAATTTGAGAAAAATCTTTAATGAAACGACGATAGAACCCCGCATGTCCAAGAAAACTGCGAACACCCTTAATATTAACAGAAGGTGGAAGTTTTTCTATTACTTCTAATTTAGCTTTGTCCACCTCTATCCCTCTTTCAGAGATTAAGTGCCCAAGGACTATGCCTTCTCTAACCATGAAGTGGCACTTTTCCCAATTGAGCACTAAATCCTTTTCTTGGCAACGTTGCAGGACTTTGTCTAAATTTTCTAAACAATGATCGAAGGTTTTTCCATAAACAGAGAAATCATCCATGAAAACTTCCATAATTTCCTCGATCATGTCAGAAAAGATAGACATCATGCATCGTTGAAAAGAAGCAGGAACATTACATAGCCCGAAAGACATTCGTCGATAAGCATAAGTTCCGTAAGGGCATGTAAAAGTGGTCTTACTTTGATCGTCGGGATGGATGGGGATTTGATGATATCCCGAATACCCATCAAGGAAACAAAAGAAAGAATGATTTGCCAGCCGTTCCAACATCTCATCGATGAAGGGCAGCGGAAAATGATCTTTCTTTGTGGCCTTGTTAAGTTTTCGGTAATCAATGCACATCCTCCATCCCGTGACGGTTCGTTGAGGGATTAACTCATCCTTGTCGTTATGGACGACCGTCATTCCTCCCTTCTTGGGCACAACCTGCACTGGACTCACCCACTCGCTGTGTGGAACAGGATAGATAATACCAGCATGCAAGAGTTTTAAGACCTCTTTCTTAACAACCTCTCTCATCGCATTATTTAGCCTCCTTTGAGGTTCCCTAGAAGGTGTACTTTCAGGATCTATGGGAATGCCATGGGTGCAAAGAGCAGGGCTGATTCCTTTGAGGTCTCCTAGCGAGTAGCCAAGAACGGAGCGATGCTTTTCTAACACGGCTAAGAGTTTAGTGCTCTCTTCCTCCGAAAGCTTGTCACTTAAGATGACAGGGGTTTCGGGGTTTCCGTGAAGAAAAGCGTAGCGCAAGCCTGGTGGAAGTGGTTTAAGTTCTATTGGAGGTGGTGGCGGTGCAAGGGTTTCAGGTAGCTCTAAAATTTCCTCCGAATCATCTTCTTCTAGAACAAAATCAAGAGCATCTTCATCCAAAGATGATTCGGGGGTTTTATGAAAAAATATCGCCATAACCTCCTCTATGCATTCATCTTCCTTAGGTAGTTCCTCGGCGAAGGAATTTCGTGCTTGAGTGATAGGAATAGAGAAAGGTTCATCGCCGAGGGTGAAGTCGATGGTTCCAAAAGGTGACGTCCCCAAGAAAAGTTTTTCTATGGGATATCCTACAAGGACATCGAAATCCGAGATTCCGAAGACATGGAAGTCCAAGGATACCTCCGCTTCATCGTGCTTGATGCGAACGCCTCTAACGATCCCCAAACCCTCAAAGATATGCCCCGGAGAGGTTCTAAGGAGTTTGCTAGTGGGTTCCCATGCTTCGCTGCCGAACATGGTTAAAGCAAAGGATTCGGACATGATGTTGGCTCCTACCAGAGGGTTGTAGAGAACGTCAACTTTGGATTCCCGAATTAAGCTTTGAATGGTTGAGGTGGGGAGGACAAGTTGAATTATATCGGAAGAAAACTCATTTTCCTTCAACCATTCATCGCTCATGATCGCCGTCAACTCCCGAATAGTTTTTAAGAGAAAATCTTTTTCCAAAGGTTCGGGGGTTGATGCACAGATCTGAGGTTTCTTTTGACAAGAGTAGTTCAAGGTGTTTCCAAAATTTTCGAAAATCTCTTCCTCGAACTCAAATGGGAACTCAAGAGGTTCATCTTCCTCTATCATGGTTCTTATGTTAGATGAGAACTCGGGTGTCGGCTCTACCAATGTAGGCACCCATTGTTGTGTTTCTTGCGCAACGAGTTCCTCATCTATTGACTCCGGCTCAACTAGTAAATCAGCGGAAAAAGGCGTGTTTTCCACAATTCGATCCAAAAGTTTGTGTGCTTCCGCTATGGTCTTATGAGAAAAAGATCCACCAGCGGCCGTGTCAAGATAAAGTGCGGTGTCGTTGCTCAATTTTGAATAAAAATGTTGCAATAAAACTGGTTCGGGAAGCAACAATTCTGGTCCAGAATCTGTTAATGAACAGAATCTGATCCAAGATGCACTTAAAGTTTCCTCCTCTTCTTGACGAAAGTTAATTATTTCCGCTCGTAGAGAAGTAATACGAGATACGGGGAAGAATGCTAGATAAAATTTGTCTCGCAATTCTTTCCAATCACCGTTTACTCTCTTAGCGGTGTAAATGTACCATTGCCTCGCCTTCTCATTGAGAGAGAAGGGAAACAATTTCCATTTCAATGTTTCTTGTGTCATGCCATGGATCGATCGGCATGAACACAAATGCTCAAACTCTCGCAAGTGTTCATAAGGATTTTCATGTTTAGAACCCGAAAAGGATAAACCTCTTATCATCAAAATGTAATCGGGGGAAAACTCATAGCCAGAAGAAGAAATAGGTTGTGATGATGATGGTGGCTCTAAGAGCTCGCCCCGTGGAGTAGAGAATGATTGGATGGTGGGTTGTGACTCCATGAAATGTTTTTTTTTTTTTTGAGTTTAAGGGAAATAAAAACAGAACGGTAAGTAAGATAGATTACGAGGGCAAACTTAATTTGCAATAGAGATATCAACCGCTCCCCGGCAACGGCGCCAGAAATGCTTGTTGGTATTTCTTACGTCACAGATAAATCCGCAAGCGCACGGAATACCATTGTAGCACTTCACCCGGGAGTATTCCAAGGTATCGTATTTGTTTTCCCCGAGGAACGGAGTTATTCTACCTCAAGGCAAGTTTTACCCAAGGACAACCAAGACAACTAGCAGCTTAGGATTGAGAGGGTGATTATTATCTAGATATTTCTAAGGTTAGACGAATTCAGGTTCTACTCGTCTACTTTGAGCACCGGCTTAGGCTTTGGTCTGCCAAGCCACTCCGGCTAATGGCTCTACTATGTACCCGAACGTGGAGGGTTCCTTTGGATGGACAGGGCTGTCACTTCCTGCCACCTACCTCTACAAACCGTGGAGCACACAGCGGTCAAAGGCGACCTCCAGCCTAGACACCACGTCTATGCTATCGATCACTACTCTAGCCCCGGCCTGATACTGATTCAGAGAACTAGAGCACTCCTTGCGGAGCGACGATCCCGTTGAACGAGTTTAACAAGAATTATGCCTAGACGAATGATAAAGCTCAATAGATAGATAATCACCACGTATAATCACTAGAAGTGTTTACACGCCAAGGTAAAAGAATAGGAACTAAACCTCCAATGAAAAGGGGAGGAGAACTCCTATCTCTTCCTTGCCCTCTCTCCTATTCTACTAAAATACAAGAGGCTCTCGGCCTGTGGATTGGAAATGAGGAGAGTCTTGTGTCTTGTGGTGTGTTGTTGTTTTGAGAGGGGGGGTACCCCTTTATTTATAGCCTGGGAAGGTCGGCAACTTTGCGGCGGTTCTCGAGGTCGGTGACAATTAATGCAGTGGGAACCGACATCCAGAGGTCGGTTGTGAACCGCCATAAAAAGATGGGCCAGGGGGGCCTCCCTGTCAGGTCGGCCGACCTGGCCAGGGGGGGTCGGCCGACCTGGCCTGGGCCCTACTGGGTCTCATCTTCCTCTGGCTTCCTCCCTTGGCTGTGTACAGGCCCAATCCACTTGCATTATTTGATCTTGACACTTGATTCTGTGGTTTTGGGCTTTTGGACTAAGTTCTTTAGTCCGGGAAAATCTGTTGATTGCAAAAGTTCATGCTTGGAGCCTGTTTTCCCTTGTTTTTATACGAATTGCACCTGCACTCATAATTTCACCAAGACTAGTGGAATTTGTTAGAAATAAGCCCTATGTCTACCCTTGGTGATGGTGTTAGGTCCAAAAGGTGCATAAAGTTGACGGTAAAAATGGGTCGTAAGGACCGTCAACAGGCACTGATCCTACTGACCCTTCGCAAGATTCGTGAGGTGATTCTTTTACTGTTCCAGCTATGTCAGGTGGTTTTGTTGCTGTGAAAGAAGCTGATTTAGATGTTGTTGGAAGAACTCTCTTCGCAGATTCAGTGGCTACTTGTTCAGATGCGAAGAGTAGCTTCTCTCGTCCGAACAGGGCTTCATTTCTTGGTCTTCTTGGCAAACGTAAATTTGACATGCTTACATCATCTGATAATTTGCCTGGCTTAAGCGAAGCTATTGTTCATCCTTTGAGTACTGAGTTAGCTTCGAGTGGTGCTTTGCCACAACCTTCACAGTCCCTTGTTATGGCTGCTTGTTCCCAAGGTATGCGCCTGTTATCTTTGTTTTTTTTTTTGGAATGAGAGATGTTTCCCTTTTATTTACCTTTGTGCATCCTTTTTATCTAGGTCCTTCGAGTTCTGGAGCTGGCGAGATAGATATTCGATCTATTCTGTCCTCTTTGAATGCAAACCTTCAGGATGTGAACTATCTTTATCCTGTTGCCCAAAAACTTCGGCTTCCTAAGGTGGAACTTGATCTTTCTAACTTCTCGGGCAAAGTCCTCCATCGATCTTTGATTTCTTTACAAATCAACGTTTGGTTGAGAATCCCTTCTTTTTTGTTTATTTATAGGACTTCGATTTTTACTTGTTTTGATGTTTTCTCCTACTTGTATTTTCGCAGTCCATCACTCTGACTCGTGCTTGTGCTCATCAAGGTCAATGTTTTGCCGATGATTCCTCTAAGATATCGTCCCTCGAAGCCTCTCTTGCTGTGAAGGAGGAGTCTTTGAAGATTTCTTCCTCTACTGCCTCTAAGTTAGAGGGTGAAGTTGAGGATCTTCGGAGCTCTGCATTGGGTCAAGAGCAATATTTGTCCTTTATGGAGAAAACCGTTCGTAACAAGAAGACGTTGCTAGAGAAAGAGAAAATTTTCCACAATTTTCTTTCATCTCATCTGTCTGAACTTTCTCAGTCGAAGGCCTCACTTTTTGATACTAGCTTTGCTGAAACTTCGTCTCTGCGATCTTGTTAAAGAGTTGCTTCATGCTATTGGAGCGAAGTATGATGAACTTCCCCTAAATGCTTCTTCGGACGATGCGAAGGATTGGTTATGTGTCAATGTGCGGGGCCTTGTTGGAGTGTGCCCGAGCTATTCCTATGATGCTGTCGTGCTCATGATTCGAGATGTCCTCTATAGCTTTATTTGCGGAGGCAGTAATGCTACTGATATTATCACTCATCCAGGTTTTTCAATGAAGCCTTTTGATCCTGCTCATGATTTTGGTATCGCTGAAGCTAGATGCTTTAGCTTGATCAATGACCTTTGGTGGAATAGAGTGAAATCCCTTAACCCTGATCCTTCCGAAGGATCTTCTTGATGGTTTTCGTCCTGCTTTACGTACAAGTGTAAATATGACCTTAAATGGTCTCCAGGTGTATCTCTAGGGATACTCTTTTTTGTTGCGAAACAGACATTTTGTTATATACCTTCGTTGTCTTTTTTGCATCAAATATCTTCTATGTATTTCCCTCTACGATGACTTCGAACTTTGCTTTGAGCCTTCGGGTTCCAGGGTGAATCCGAACCCATCGATGGAACCGCACGGCCGAGGTCGACCCTCCAAGGAGCCGTCCTGCGCGGAGGAGGAAATGTGTGTGTCGCCTTCTTCTTGGCCAGCGAATGGTCTTTCTCTCCCATATGATGGTATGGATATCCTCCTTTTCTTTCAATTTCTCTTGGTCAGATTCCTTTTGGTAAGATCAAAAAGAAATCAATTGATTAATCGACTTCTTGTAGATCGAGAGGGCATCCGTAGGCGAGCGTGTGACTATTGACTTATTGAGTAACGGACTGTTCGATTCGAGTTGAATTTTTATCGGACGGACTGAGCGTGTGTCTTCATCGATGGAAACGGCACCACAGCTAAATCAGCAATTCTGCTAGACAAGGGGCATAAGCATAGGTCCGTATGGGGATGAATCAGCTTGAAGATAGATAGCCTATGCATTTTTTTTTCTTTTCAGTATTGCAGGAATCCCTTTAATTTGCCGTGGATTTACAGACGGTGGCACCTTCCCATCTTAGGCCGACCGGCCCCACCTTAGGCCGGCCGGCCCCCCTTGGAGCCCAAAGGCCTCAGCCATCTTCCAGCAGGCTATAAACGGACTGAAACTTCGTATACCAAAGCCTGTTCAGCGGATTTCCACCGACAAACCACCTGGTGGGCTGTTTGGGCCTCAACTTGGCCCTTACTCATGTTCTGCCACCCCACGAAGTAACCGACCGTCGGACCGACTTCAGGAGGCGATATGAAGCGTCCACGCAAGAGGCGGTGACCAACCGCCACAGTGGATGGTCGGCCGGCCCCCCTACTAGGCCGGTCGGCCTGGCTTGGCGGCCCCGCCACTCCACCTCGCGCTATAAGACCCCCCTGGTCCTAATGACCCTATAAATACCCGGGTGGTCTGCAGAAACAATTCGCACCTTACTGATCCAAGAGATCCATTACTCATTTGTGTAGAAGTAGAGTTAGTATTGAGAGTTAGAGTAGAGTAAAGTAGAGTGAGAGCTCTTCTCGAGGTTCTGGAAGTCTTCTCAGAGTTTCGGTATTGTTCTTGTATCCTAACTCTAGTAGAGTTAATCTTTATTTATTTATATAATTATTTCTGTAATTATTTAGTTTATTCTTTATTTATTTCTTTTAGTAATTATTTTATATTTATGTTTATTTACTTAGTTAAGCTAGTGCTTGTAAGAGTCTTGTTGTGTGTTTCGTGATTGTGTCTAAGTAGTATGAGTGAGTGATTTGCCGAAATGGAGTTCGCGCTTAGTGAAAGCTATGCTACATTCTTAGATAGGGCTATTTTCTCGATCAAGAGTAGTTCCTGTAGGATAGTTGTAAGCGTGGTGCTTAGAGCTATACCTATGCACGATTGGCGTTTGTCTTTACAGAGGACGGTAGCCCCACGTGTGACAGGCGTGTTCAGACCTCTGCAATCCGCCACGTTCAAAGGCAATCCAACCGGGTTTTCAATAGCGGTTAGATCCCAAAGGGAACCTGCAGTATTGGGGTTCAGTTCCAACCTTGGCATGATGGCCGTGCCAAGAAACAACATGACTTGAGTGTGCATAACCTTAATTATAGTACATAACCTTGTAGAACTAATTGCTAGAAGTAAATAGATGTAAGATTAACACATAGGTATCTTTGTCTCTATCTCGTTGCTCTCCCAATGTAACTTATACTGTATACTATTTATCCTTGGATTATATGGTGAGTGCCACCCATATATCATGTACCCCTTTTACCCCCGTCTTAAGTAAGGTATTGTTATTTCGCACAATATGTATCTACTTTATTATATTTCAACTTCCTATCGCTCTACTTCCCTGAGGAAATTATAAATACGATAACCCTGGAATACTCCAAGGTAAAATGCTACAATTGTATTTCGTGCGCTTGCGGAATTAATGGAAAATAATATTGCGTAAAAGAATCACCAACATGGAGCTTCAGCAGTTCCTCCAGGCGGACATTGTCAGCTTCAGTTTGCTTCTTCAAACATTCAATCTCATCGTACTGAGATTTCCTTGCTGCATCTGCTTCTTTTGCCTCCTCCTTCAACGTTGCCAACTCTTGATGCTGCTTATCCATCAGTGGTCGAAGTGCTTTGTGGCCTTCCTTATTTGTCAAAATGTCAGCATGAAGCTCTTGTAAACGGTCGAATGGGTCCTTGGAGAGTGACTTGATGCCCACAACTTCAACAACTATACCAGATCCCACAACTTGAGGACCAACTTCGTTATCAACATCCTCGCAAATAAAGAGCGTCAACTCAGATTTTCATCATATACTAAGACTGCCTGAAGCGAATCAATGTGCAAGATGAGATAAAATGGGACAAGGACTTACAAAAGGATCCTGGCTATCCTCTAAAGTGTCACATCCGGTCACCTCCGCAGCGCGATGCATCACTTTCTTCTGGAAATATGTGGACAAAAATGTAAACGGTAAGCTTGCAACGACAAAGGAAATGAAGCTTTCGTGATTGGTTATGTAAGGCATCGTTCCTTTAGCTTCTTTCCACAGAGATGTAGCACTGAGACCCTGTTGATTTGACCCCCTCACTCTTCTGTTCCATTGTCACATGCTTTTCCTGCACATGGTGCATTATGGTAGGATGATGCTATCTGATATAGTATGCTTTACATTGAAAGAAGCCAAATCAAATTAACAGTGTTCATAAGATATAAAATTGATATGATTACTACTTTCGATGAATATGATAACGAGGAAGCTCATGGTGTACAACCCAATGACGTGTTAGTCATCTGATTTTTTTGATGAATGCGATGAAGACATTCTGTTCGAAGATATGATTGAGACAGCTGAAGAGCTCGCTCCTTGTTTGGTCTCCTCGGATGTGAACCCAAGCTCCTTCCGTGTCATAGTTGTTGCTACTGAGAATGAGGGTAGGGTACGGACTGCGGTCTTCTCCTCGACTAAAATGAATTGGTCAGTTGGGCCATGGAAAAAAGTCGCCCCGTTTGGTAATCTGGAGTTTACGGACATTGCCTCGATCGGCAACAAGTCCCTGTACTGGGGTAACGGAGATCGCAAGTGTCTACTGGTACTCGATCAAGCATCGTTGGAATTCTCCACTATTCAGCTCCCGGACGATGTGCGATTCCCAGATTTGACTCCCTCTCAGCTTAGTCGAGTTCGATATGGCTTCGGAGAAGTAGAAGGCGGAAAACCTTGCGTTGTTGTCACACAGGAACTACTCTTAATCGTGTTCATGCGCGAAAGCAGTCCCAATGGGGATGAGTGGGTGACGAGAAATACCGTGGACCTGATCAGTCAACTGATTGAGCTGTTACCAGAAGAAATAGAGGATTGTGATCATATTGCAGATAGGTTCAAAATTCATGGAATCGTTCATGAAACCTTGTTTTTTATGTGTTGTATCATCCTATGCGGGAAGAACCTCAATGGTGCCTATCCATGCGCCTGGATACAATGAAGCTGCAGAAGTTGTTTAGGTGTACTAGTCGAGATTCTAATAAATTTTCGTACTTCGTCGGGTGGCCTTCAAGCAGCATCGATGCTAAGATGCTATGTTAGAAAAGGATATGTACTGTTTTATTATGATTCTAGTTGTGTATTAATTTGCTGGACTCATCAGCAGACGGATGTGCTGCGCTTTATATTAATTTCCTTTTATAAGTCATATTTGGGAGAAGTAGATATTATTGACATCATCTTACTGAAACTGGAATGCCATTGACAACAATTTTCTTTGATCTCGTTCAAGGTATGGTAGCATGAGCTGAAATAAAGGACATGGGAATGTCCCCTGCTTGAAATTTTATAACACGGGATCATCCTCTGACGGGTTCTGAAATAAAGCCGTGGACCGTTGCCCCAGGGGATCGTCCCGTGCATTGCTCTAAGAAGTGAGAATGCTTTCCTCTGAGAACAATATTGTCTAGTGCCTGACTTAAATTGTCTACAACCCCAAGCGCCACTGACGCACCCACATGCTTGCATCGCGAGAATCCTCCACCCCATCCCCACCCATAACTTGTGAGTGTTTTGCCCCGCGGCTCGGAGCAGAGGAGCCCTAAACAAATCAGAGGGGACGAATAAGCAGGGATCGGCATCGGTGACGGCGACTACTTCCGGCTCACTCGACGACGACCTTGAGGTATTGTTGGCGGATGAGGCTCCTCCTAGGCGAAGCCCTCCAACATGAAGTGAATTACAGTCCTAGCTCGGTGAAGCCCTTCGGAGTCCTTGTCGCCTAAATTATCTTCAAGCGAAGCCCTCCATCGGTCCTGCGGTTAGATGTTCTCCTGGCGAAGCCCTCCTGTTCGTCTTGGGTGCTTGATCTGAGGTGTCTGCCCAGGCGTCCCTTCGTCTGGTCAAGAAAACCTTCGCGTCTCTTCTACCTCAATGATTCTAGATCTCCATCTAAACCTTCTTTGTACCCATATCGAACAGTACTGTTTTATCCTTCGCTGTGCATAGTCGCAGCTATCCCCCAACATTAGCCCTCAACCGTCGAAAGAAAGCATGAAGGTATTCCTTGAAACAGTTATTTTTTGCTGCGACGTTACTTTTCCTTATATTCTTTCTCTTATCGAACTTTTTTAATCCTTTTTTCACTTTCCATTTTTGTCCTTGCTTTTTCTGTATTTATATCTTTGTCCCTGGGTCTTCAAAGTCTTTAAATATTGGTTGCTGTCATTCTTGTCTTCCATCTCCTTTTTACTGTTGAGCCAGCTGAAAGGATCACGGAGTACCGAGGGGGGGGGAGGGGAATGAATCGGTAGTCACTTAAAACTTCTACGGCAAGGTACTTTCTTTGCAACCTAACATGACTAGCAAAGAGCAGCCCTAAACATGCAATTCTACCAAGAGCAAAAACAAAAGCAACCTAACAAGCAAGTCTACTAGCAAGAAGTAAATGCAGAATAGTAAATGCTAGTAAGTAAAGGAGATGGGATAGAGATTGCTCATTGATTTTTAGCTCGTGGTATCGGGAGGATGGCGCCTCCCCCTAGTCCACGTTGGGTCACTCCCGCCGGAGTCTCGACCCGTCCCTCCGCTCGATGGCGATCCCTTCTAGAGCATTCTTCACCCTCCAAGTAAAGACGCGGGCACGTCCCGCCGGCAACTCCGGATGCTCCTCCGAAGGTAAGGATCCGCACGTGATGCGGTCAAAAAGGCGCTCTCTTCACGTAGCTTCTTTCACATGGGAAGCCCGAAGACCGTTACAAACTTGTAGCGGCTCCCACACTCCTTGGCTAGCTTACTACCGACGCCTAGCCGGTCTAGATCTTGCCAAGAACCAAGAGTAACAATCCAAGAAGACTCTCTATGCACACACTAGCCCTAGAGATCAAAGGATGCTCTTGTTACTCTGTCACTAGCACTTGGATCACTCCAAATCCTCACAAAGTGCTCTCTCTTCTTGCTCTTGGCTTCCCTTGGGTAACCTCACCTGTTCCACTGGCCAAGAGACCCTTAAAGGGGTAGGCAACCAGCTATTTATAGCCTTCCTCCACGAAACTAGCCGTTGCCTCAAAAAGCAGTCTTTCTGTCTAGCCACCGTATCATACGGTGCTCTAGTCACCGTATCATACGGTGACTGTCTCCTCTTCAGCCTTCCCTGCTGACTTCTCTTCCTTCATAGTCACCGTATCATACAGTGACTAGCACCGTATCATATGGTGACTTCTTTCTTCTCAGCTTCATCAACTCTTCCATTTTGCACTTTCCCTGGAAACCATACGGTGAGCCACCATATCATATGGTGACTCTACCAGAGACTCTTCTTTCTCTAGATTTTCTTGTCCTTAGTCACCGTATCATATGCTGACTACCACCGTATCATACGGTGACCTCTTCTCTCTGAACTTGCAGATTCTGCCAACTCTCTGGAAACCATACAGTGACCACCGTATCATATGGTGACTATCACCCCTCATCATACGGTGACTCCAGCAGAGGTCTTCAGTCTTCAGTCTGCAATCCCTGCAGTCACCGTATCATACGATGACTACCACCGTATCATACGGTGGCTTCTGCCTGAAGTCCTTCTTGATCATCTCCTCGATCCTTGACTTCCTCTTCATTCTTCTTGGTTCCTCAAGCTTCTCTTATTCCATTCTAGCCTCTGAGAGCCTCACATTGCATCCAATGATCTCTACCAGTAGTGTGCACTAAGAGAATCAACTCGAACCCTCTTGATAGTCCGGTGTTTCCTATGGACTCAAGCATACATCTATACCAAGCCAACACTTGCTTGGTTCTAGCATGTCCTTAGCCTTGATCCATCTCCTCGAACCGCAACTCCATCAAGTCCAATGTCCTGAGTTGATAAGGCAACCAATCACCGAGATATCCAATAGAGAAAAAGTTGGCGCAGTCCTCCAACATATGTGACCATAGGAAACAACCTACAAAAGTATTAGTCACATACGACACAATCACCCAATCACTAAAACATTCATACCTTGGGGTTTCCAAACTCCAATGGTCATGAAGCTTACAATCTCCCCCTTTTTGGTGATTGGTGACAACATTCATAAAGATATGGAAAGGAAGCGCAATAAATGATCGAGAGACAACGATAAGGAAGAAAAACTTAACTAGACCGCTCAAGGAAAGGATACAGGTGAAAGCAAGAGCAAGAGCGTCGTAGTACTCGATCACTAAACATTATGATAAAGGATAGGTAAAGAGAAAAACATGATGGGAAAAGAAGAGAGAGGGACATAGCTCAAAAAGGTATCACCTGCAAAATAGAGTTAGTGCACAATGGTGATATATAGGAAAAGAGCAAGTGAGCTATGTCCACCACTCTTGTGATGATATGATTAAAGAATAAATCTTGCAAAAGCAAGTTAGTCCGCATATCATCGCAAGCATAGAGTATACAGAGAAAACAACACATACATCACAGGCATAACGATACCAGATACATATATAATATAAGTGCAATGTATGAAATGAAACCAAGTGCACTCTCGATGCGCTAAAGCAAGGCAAAAGAAGGCCGAGCTCATCGAAAATCACGAACATCCAAAAGAATATACAAAATAACTCCAAATGGCCTGACTATCCAAAATCCCGAGAGCTCCCCCTAGGTACAAGCACTCTCGATCAAGTCTCACTCCCAACTCTGCCTAGACATTCTCTCCCCCTTTGGCACCTTGTACCAAAAAGATCATTGAGGAAAGATATGCTATCCTACGCGTCGGGGACTGGAGGTGGTGCAGTGGCCTCAGAAGCTGAAGAACTGACTCCCCCCTGAAGCTGTGCCTGCCACTGAACCTGTTGTGCTGTCCTGCTGAGTGGGTGCCACTGGTGCTGTCCAAGTCCTTGTCCTGGGCATCCCTGGAGTCTGGGGTCATCGAGCATAAGTCACAATCTGCCTCTCACGAGCATACTCAGGAGTGTCTGTCTGCAGAATGACCTGCTCAAGCTCATGCTCCTCTACCTCTGACTCTGAAGCTGTGTGCACAGAAGGAGTACGTGAGCGAGAAGGT
>CM017444.1:24195014-24267545 GCA_007726485.1 Eragrostis curvula | reverse complement strand
GTTGGGTCACTCCCGCCGGAGTCTCAACCCGTCCCTCTGCTCGATGGCGATCCCTTCTAGAGCATTCTTCACCTTCTAAGTGTAAAAACTTATACAAACGTAGCTTCTTTCACACAGGAAGCCCGAAGACCGTGTACAAACTTGTAGCGGCTTCCACACTCCTTGGCAAGCTCACTACCGACGCATAACCGGTCTAGGTCTTGCCATAGACCAAGAGTAACAATCCAAGAAGATTCTCTATGCACACACTAGCCCTAGAGATCAAAGGATGCTCTTGTTACTCTCTCGCTAGCACTTGGATCACTCCAAATCCTCACAAAGTGCTCTCTCTTCTTGCTCTTGGCTTCCCTTGGGTAACCTCATCTGTTCCACTGGCCAAGTGACCCCTAGGCAACTAGCTATTTATAGCCTTCCTCCATGAAACTAGCCGTTGCCCCCAAAATTGTAGCACCGTATCATACGATGACTTCTCTTCCTTCATAGTCACTGTATCATACGGTGACTAGCACCGTATCATACGATGACTTCTTTCTTCTCAGCTTCAGCAACTCTTCTATTTTGCACTTCCCCTGGAAACCATACGGTGACCCACCGTATCATACGGTGATCATCATACGGTGACTCTACCAGAGACTCTTCTTTCTCTGGATTTTCCTATCCTTAGTCACCGTATCATACGCTGACTACCACCGTATCATACGGTGACATCTTCTCTCTGAACTTGCAGATTCTGCCAATCTCTAGAAACCATACGGTGACCACCGTATCATACGATGACTATCACCCCTCATCGTACGGTGACTCCAGCAGAGATCTTCAGTTTTCAGTCTGCAATCCCTGCAGTCACCGTATCATACGGTGACTACCACCGTATCATACGGTGACTTCTGCCTGAAGTCCTTCTTGATCATCTCCTCGATCCTTGACTTCATCTTCACTCTTCTTGGTACCTCAAGCTTCTCTTCTGCCATTCTAGCCTCTGAGAGCCTCACATTGCATCCAATGATCTCTACCACTAGTGTGCACTAAGAGAATCAACTCGAACCCTCTTGATAGTCCGGTGTTTCCTATAGACTCGGTTCTAACATGTCCTTAGCCTTGATCCATCTCCTCGAACTGCAACTCCATCATGTCCAATGTCCTGAGTTGATGAGTCAACCAATCACCAAGATTTCCAATAGAGAAAAGGTTGGCGTAGTCCTCCATCATATGTGACCATAGACAACAACCTACAAAAGTGTTAGTCACATACGACACAATCACCCAATCACCAAAACATTCATACCTTAGGGTTTCCAAACTCCAATGGTCATGAAGCTTACACCAGCTTTGCTGATACTACTTCTTCTGAAGGTACTTCTCTTTTCTCTCTTGATGGCTCGACAGAAATCTGTAGCCTTGCCCAGAGGTTCTCACTCTCTTCGAGCAAATTATGCTTTCACGAGGTGTATTCATACTACTCATTATAACGGTAGTTTGTCGAAGCATTACTCTGAGTCCGAACTCCTTGATATTGATTTGATTCGATTACCCTTCGTCGGTCCGGATCAGATTCCCGATAACTTTTTGAATCCTAGACCTGATGAGGTTGTTGTCTCCTCGTCTTACCTGGATGCTGGTTTATCCTTTCCGCCTTCGGAACCTATCACCTGCATTCTTTCTATGTATCACCTTCAGCTTCACCATCTCACTCCAGTTGTTGTTGCGACTGTATCGGCTCTTGCCTGGGCTTGTATGAGCGAAGGTGTTAATCCTGAGCTTCATGCTTTTTATCGCATCTATCAGGCCCGGCACACTCCTCTTTATGACCATAATCGGCATGTTAGTCCATGCTTTGGTGTTGTTGACTTTGTGGCTAGGGAGGGGTTTGTAACTCCTCTCCCTAGTTTCGATCCTCCTCCTTTCCGCAAATGGGTGCAAGATTGGTTTTATTATTGTTGGTATTTCTTACGGTCACAGATAAATCCGCAAGCGCACGGAGAATACCGTTGTAGCACTTCACCCGTGAGTATTCAAGGGTATCGTATTTTCCACAAGGAAGGCGGTGGTTTTACGAGATAGCAAAGTTCATAATCACATAACTAATAATGTGCCAAGGTCTAAACAGGGGTAAGGATAATAATATGGTAGGGATAGTGTGACAACACAACCAGAGCAATCCAATCTAACACTAGAACTAAGCCTAGGCTAAGCGGGGTTAAGAAGAGAGCCGAGATGGGTCCTTATGTACTTCTTATATTCCTGCTCATGCAACACATACAAGTCTAAGCTCTATGTCAACCTGGAACAAGGGGGGTAACCAGCAGGGCTGTCACCACCTACCGGCATTCCTTCTACCAGGCAATCAAGGCTATCTACCATAGAACAAAGAGGATTAGGCACAGCAGGGCTGTCACCACCTACCGGCAAACCACCCTACTAGGACACATGGCACTAGGGTGATTAAGTCCCCAATGCCAGTCCTAGGGTCACGTGACAATAAGGCAATTAAGTCCTCACTGCCAGACCTTCTCTTGTTCAAGCAGACAACCAAACACCCAAAGTTGTTTATCAACCTAAGCACCACGCTCACATTGCTAAACAGTACTCTCGATTCCCACGGGACTTTGACCCTTCGGATCATCAAGTCGGGAATAAGAGTACACCTAATCCTGACCCGACGGATCAACAGATCAAGTGCTAGAACATGCATGACTCTGACCCTACGGATCATCAAGTCAATGGGTGAGACATGCGTAACTCTAACCCTGCGGATTAACAAGCTACGATCTATATCGCACATAACTCTAACCCTACGGATTAACAAGTCATGGGCCTGAGCATGTCTCACCATTTCATGCATGAATCGAGTGTAAGGACATAAACGAATGAATAAAGGCATGTCAAGCATGAAGCAACCAATCATGACTAGATAATAACCACATAGAAAGCACATGATCATCATACTAGTACAATCATAAGGCATGAGGAATAAAGAAGATAATTCTATTGAGGTGGACCTTGATACTTACTTAATATGAGATGAACGACGAACGAACGATGAACGAACGACGAACAATATATTATTAGCAAGTATCCTCAAGATACAAGATTGGGCTAAGTCCTCACAAAGGGAGGACAGCCCTCTCCTCTACCAAACTCTCCCCTCTAATCCTCTACAGCCTAGAGACTAGTCTAATACTAGAGATTGGATTCCTCTTGGTGTCAATGTGTGTTGTGTCTTGAGAGAGGGAGGGGTGCCCCTTTATTTATAGCCTTGGAAGGTCGGCAACTTTGAGGTGGTTCCTGAGGTCGGTGGCATTTAATGCAGGGGGAACCAACCTCCAGAGGTCGGTTGTGAACCGCCATAGAAGAGTGGGCCAGGGGGGCCTCCCTGGCAGGTCAGCCGACCTGGCCAGAGGGGGTCGGCCGACCTGGCCTGGGCCCCACTGGGCCTGGTCCTCCTCTGGCTCCTTCCTCTGGCTATGTATGTGCCCAATCCACTTGCATTGTTTGGTCTTGATGCCTGGTTCTGTGGTTTTGGGCTTTTGGACTAAATTCTTTAGTCCGGGGAAAATCCGTCGATTGCAAAGTCCATGTTTAGTGCCTGTTTTCCCTTGTTTTTATATGAATTGCACCTGCACTCATAATTTCACCAAGACTAGTGGAATTTGTTAGAAATAAGCCCTATGTCTATCCTTGGTGATGGTGTTAGGTTCCAAAAGGTGCATAAAGCTGACGGTAAAAATGGGTCGTAAGGACCGTCAACAATTATCGTACTGCGCCCTTCGAATTTCATACTCGCAGGGCTGTTGACATACGTAATGTTAATAGCTTCGAGCCTTTTAGGAACCGGGCAGTCTCTCAGTCTATCAGGGCTTTCTTGATAGTTAGTCAAAAGATGACCCTTCGGGAGATTCTAGAGGAATGCTTCGCAGTTGGTGTTCTTCTGCTTTCTCGAGATGGTTGGCAGCCTTCTTCTTTCTCATCAAAACCTATCTTTGGCTTAAAAATGCCAGTTTTTTCATCGAATCCGGGACCTCATATGGCTTCTATTATCTTTTGTCGCCTTCGCTTGTTTTTTCTTTTACTGATGTGGCTTCGCTTTTCTGAAACTTTGCTTTGTTCTGTAGGTTTCACCCTCTGGCGTGCCCAAGACCGAGTGAGCTCTTTTCTTGGTAACTTCTCTCAAAAAGAATGGATTGAGAGATCTCGAAGAGGGATTGATCTTAGGATTAACAGGGTATACCAGAGTCTTGGTATTTTTCAAGCTAAATGTCCCTATCCCGAAGACGTTTCATCTAGTGACGAAGCATCTCCTGTGAGCATTGCTCCTTATTTCAGCCTCACGGCTTCTTCGACCATCGAGATGGGTTCTTCCACAGTTTGCGGTAGTACGCTAGAGATTATCTCTGCTCCCAAGAATGCTGAGATTCCTTCTCCTTCTGGAGGTTGTCTTATTACCCCATCTTACTCTGTCATTTTTGAAGAGCCGTCTCCCGCTGCTGTTCCGACTTCGATTTCAGTAATTGAAACAACTGGAGGTTTCCAAGGCACTGATCCTACTGACCCTTCGCAAGATCTGTGAGGTGATTCTTTTACTGTTCCAGCTATGTCAGGTGGTTTTGTTGCTGAGAAAGAAGCTGATTTATATGTTGTTGGAAGAACTCTCTTCGCAGATTCAGTGGCTACTTGTTCAGATGCGAAGAGTAGCTTCTCTCGTCCGAACAGGGCTTCATTTCTTGGTCTTCTTGGCAAACGTAAATTTGACAAGCTTACATCGTCTGATAATTTGCCTGGCTTAAGCGAAGCTATTGTTCATCCTTTGAGTACTGAGTTAGCTTCGAGTGGTGCTTTGCCACAACCTTCACAGTCCCTTGTTATGGCTGCTTGTTCCCAAGGTATGCGCCTGTTATCTTTGTTTTTTTTTTTTTTTGGAAGGAGAGATGTTTCCCTTTTATTTACCTTCGCCCATCCTTTTTTTCTAGGTCCTTCGAGTTCTGGAGCTAGCGAGATAGACATTCGATCTATTCTGTCCTCTTTGAATGCAAACCTTCAGGATGTGAACTATCTTTATCCTGTTGCCCAAAAACTTCGGCTTCCTGAGGTGGAACTTGATCTTTCTAACTTCTCGGGCAAAGTCCTCCTTCGATCTTTGATTTCTTTACAAATCAAGGTTTGGTTGAGAATCCCTTCTTTTTTGTTTATTTATAGGACTTCGATTTTTACTTGTTTTGATGTTTTCTCCTACTTGTATGTTTGCAGTCCATCACTCTGACTCGTGCTTGTGCTCGTCAAGGTCAATGTTTTGCCGATGATTCCTCTAAGATATCGTCCCTCGAAGCCTCTCTTGCTGTGAAGGAGGAGTCTTTGAAGATTTCTTCCTCTACTGCCTCTAAGTTAGAGGGTGAAGTTGAGGTTCTTTGGAGCTCTGCATTGGGTCAAGAGCAATATTTGTCCTTTATGGAGAAAACCGTTCGTAACAAGAAGACGTTGCTAGAGAAAGAGAAAATTTTCCACAATTTTCTTTCATCTCGTCTGTCTGAACTTTCTCAGTCGAAGGCCTCACTTTTTGATACTAGCTTTGCTGAAACTCTTCGTCTCTGCGATCTTGTTAAAGAGTTGCTTCATGCTGTTGGAGCGAAGTATGATGAACTTCCCCTAAATGCTTCTTCGGACGATGCGAAGGATTGGTTATGTGTCAATGTGCGGGGCCTTGTTGGAGTGTGCCGGAGCTATTCCTATGATGCTGTGGTGCTCATGATTCGAGATGTCCTCTATAGCTTTATTTGCGGAGGCAGTAATGCTACTGATATTATCACTCATCCAGGTTTTTCAGTGAAGCCTTTTGATGCTGCTCATGATTTTGGTATCGTTGAAGCTAGATGCTTTAGCTTGATCAATGACCTTTGGTGGAATAGAGTGAAATCCCTTAACCTTGATCCTTCCGAAGGATCTTCTTGATGGTTTTCGTCCTGCTTTACGTACAAGTGTAAATATGACCTTAAATGGTCTCCAGGTGTATCTCTAGGGATACTCTTTTTTGTTGCGAAACAGACATTTTGTTATATACCTTTGTTGTCTTTTTCGCATCAAATATCTTCTATGAATTTCCCTCTACGATGACTTCGAACTTTGCTTTGAGCCTTCGGGTTCCAGTGTGAATCTGAACCCATCGATGGAACCGCACGGCCGAGGTCGACCCTCCAAGGAGCCGTCCTGCGCGGAGGAGGAAATGTGTGCGTCGCCTTCTTCTTGGCCAGCGAATGGTCTTTCTCTCCCATATGATGGTACGGATATCCTCCTTTTCTTTCAATTTCTCTTGGTCAGATTCCTTTTGGTAAGATAAAAAAGAAATCAATTGATTAATCGACTTCTTGTAGATTGAGAGGGTAGATTGAGAGGGCATCCGCAGGCGAGCGTGTGACTATTGACTTATTGAGTAATGGACTGTTCGATTCGAGTTGAATTTTTATCTGACGGACTGAGCGTGTGTCTTCATTGATGGAAACGGCACCGCGGCTAAATCAGCAATTCTGCTAGACAAGGGGCAGAAGCATAGGTCCGTATGGGGATGAATCAGCTTGAAGATAGATAGCCTATGCATTTTTTTTTTCTTTTCAGTATTGCAGGAATCTCTTTTATTTGCCGTAAATTTACAGACGGTGGCACCTTCCCATCTTTCAGCAATTTTCCTTGATTTAAGCCCGTGAGATTCAGAACAACCTGTGATAAATATATGTCCAGCTTATTCTTGTCATTATTGCAGATTATCTATATCAATCCATCTAAATAATTTTGATCAGAAGGTTGGTGTATGTCTGGTGCAAAACTGGCATATAATGTCAATAGTAGGCCCTTCACCACTGGCCATAAGCAGAATCAGTTGTTTACAACTGTGATTTACAAGAATATTGTATTTAATAGATGTTTGCTAGAGGTTTACAAAAATCCTTGATCTGCCAAATTAACACATCTGGACGTTGTCACAAAAAGGAACTTTATATTGTTCATTAGACTTGATTATCAAGTACAAGGGTGAGGAAGCATCAGGCTTTCAGGTACAAGTGCCAGGTCGTTGCTGCATTTACATAAGCTACAAAGTCATTGCCTAAATTACTACATGAAAAGAACATCTATCTTGGTTGTACAGACATCAACATACAAAAGAAGCATGAATGTAGTGGCAGCTGAACAACATAAACAAGCACACTGACAGAAAACTGGATAAAAATGTATTTACATCTAGAATCATTTAGTGCTATGCCTATATGCCCGACTCAAAGCCATCATTTAGCTTCTTGTTAGTTGAGTGACAGCTCGATGACCAAAACTCAACTCAAATGGCCGCCGTGCCTCCATTCCTGTGGGTTGATCTCAAATGAAAGCGTGGGTCCAGCCCATAATTTTCACAGGAGACCTATTACTTGAAACAATCATAATAAGAACCAGCCTGTTCGCCTCGCTGCTTTGCAGCAGCTACAGTGTTTCAGTTATTTCTTCAGCAGCAGCTACAGTGTTATTTCTTCAGCAGCAGCTACAGGCTGCCAAATAGGCTGGTTCAACGGTAATAAATACACAGCAAGTTCACATTTCTGAAATTAAGGGATCAATGATGAACTTGCTCTCTGTAAATAGAAACAACATCTTATATGCTAGCTGACAACAAAATCACAGATCAAACGGTTTCATTGACACCCTATCAGTCAAGATTTAATAAAGACACTGTCCTGGACCCAGAAACCATCTAGTATGCAGTAAGCAGTGAATCAGAAGCTGTCGTACTAGAAATCTCCAGAATGTCAAAGACAGTACAGCAAGTAAGGAAAGAATCGAAGGTTTACACCCTTCAATTCCACTTAGCATGCAGATTACAGAAACAAACATCATTCTACATTCTCGGCCTGCTAAAAACAGTAGCAGGTCAGGTATATGCAATGCAGGCTAATTTTCGTAGCTATCGGCATTTTGATTTCGAGAGCGCATTCAACTTTGTTTAACTCAATCACAGAGTGGTATAGCAGGTACAAAAGCACCTCAACCATGGTGTGGTACAGCAGGTACAACAGCACCTCATGGTGTGGTACAGCAGGTACAACAGCACCTCATCCAGCCGTATAGACGATCCCTCATGCAGCAGTTAGAATCAGAATCAAGAGTTGTAATTTAAATTTCCGGAGTCACAATACTTCAAGGTCAAATCAGAATTAAACAAAGACTAATATATGCATTACCATTCTGAAACCTATATGATTCACTTACAAAAACACAAACTATTTGGAACCACTGGTTAAGGCAAATAATGATATATCACACTTTTATGGATGTAAAAGATGGCAGATATTCTACAATAAAACACGAAAATTTCATAGCTCATTAACAGAATATAAAGTGTTTATGCACTATTGCGACAATGGAAAGGGAAGACCACCGGTTAACATACCGCAGCTATGAATTAAGAAACAACAAACAAACATAAATCTTGCAAATTTATGGACCATATTAACAATTTTAAAAATAAAATTATGATGCAGGGAAGCATGCAGTAGTTGTGAATGAAACAGGATCTGTTGGTGCATCCATGGCTGTGCTCATACATAAGCAAGCGGACCCTTCCCAGAATTTGTCCACGAGGCCTAATCACCTGGAATAATAATTAAAACAACAGGAAACAATCATAAACCAGCCGTCCACACAAAATAGAAAATTGCTAATCAATACCCCATAATCATGACTTTCGATATCCAATAATTCAGCCGTCCAGTAATATATAACTAACAAACAGCATGGGACGGTTGAGGGAATGCACAAATCGATACCCAATGATCATGAATTTTGGGATTGGGGAAGAAATTGGGCACACAGACCTCAGATCCATCGATTTCATAGCGGGTTTGAATTGGATTGGGGAAGAAATTGGGGAGCGGAGGCTTCCCATCCATTAAATTACCAGACAAATAAAAAAACAATTACGGGTAGAACTCTGAAGACTAATGCGAACCTGGAATTGCTCATCTGATTATGGATCGCAACATCCTTTTCAGTAGTACATGGATGCAACGGGGACAGCTGCCGGACGCCGAAGCAACCACCTAAAAATCGCCTGGAGAAACACACACGGTGAGGGGAAATAAACTATAGGATGGAACAGAAGCGACACCGGCGATTGATTTGTGACGAGCTTACTGGCGAGCGACGGAATCCTGAAACGAATGGAGGATTTTGATGGGAAGAGGAGAAGAAGCAATTCCCGGGCGGCGCAGGGACCGGGGAGCTCTTCCACCGTCGAGCGTCGAGAACGTGGGATCGGGAACGGTTTTTCTTTTTCTCTTTTTTTTTTGGGGGGGGGGGGGGGGGGGGCGTGGGTGTCCGCGGCGGGCCGAGTGGTATGCGCCCGTACGGGCTGGATGCTTTTTTATTTTGTAGCCAGGTATAGAGAATAGATTACCAATATATATATATACTAGCAAAAGTGCCTGTGCGTTGCCACGGGCTGGCCAAAAAAAAGTCTTAATTTTTTATTGACTTATTGATGTTACTCATGCAACCATATTTCTAAAATCCTATCTTCAGTCATAGGACAGCCTATCTAGAAATTAAGAATGCAGTATATTTATGAGCGCGAACATAATTAATTTCCTTTTCATCTAAATAGTACAAGACACATATTCAGATACAAAAATTTAAAGAACAAAATATTTCTTGTAATCTAAACACGGGGCAGAATCTATTGAACAACTCCAATCCATTTTGGGCTCTTCCCATGTTCCTAACTATTTCATGTTTTATTCATGACACTTTCTTCACAAATAATTCTCAAGTCATGAGATGTTTAAACATGCGACCATCAAAGAACACTTACTTAACAAACAATTCCTGACATATGCTTTATATCCATCTTGCTATCTGAAATCATAAACGAAGTAAGTAGTAGATATGTTCGTGTTAATTTGTCATTTATGATAGTTAACAACAGACACTTAATAAACCAGTCACTTCAAAGATTGGATCCAAGATACAACATCCTAGTTAAAGTAGACCAATATGTAACAGGAGAGACAAATACAAAGGCTAAAATATATTTTAAAGCTTACAAATTTTTAGCGACAGTGTACCTTCAGATTGATATTTTCCATTCGTTACTTGGTTTGATGCCCATCTCTATTTCTTTAAGTTTTAGGTGAAGCTTGCAGACCAAAAGGCCTCCTGCCCTCATGTAGTCGCCAGTCCACCTTGTGCGTCACACAACCTCCAGGCCCTCCCCGTGAGATGGCAGTAGTTTACTCCAGTACATGACGCTTCAATATTTTCAGGCTTGTAGAGATAAAATCTGAATCAATGAATGTCTTAACATACCACCAGAGATTAATTTTTCAGAAATATCTTGTAAGCATTGATATGCATGGCTACTGACTAGAAAGGAGCAACTGGATGGTCAACAGAAACTAAAAAGCCAATTATATTATGTTGATCAAAATTTCTATATCAACAAACTCACACGAAGTAATGAAAAAAGTAATCACCATGCCTGCATGGGTACTACAGCAGCAGTGTTCTCAACGATCATATCTACGAGCTCAATTTCAGATGAAATGATCTCAATGTTCTGTCAAGATGACTCCAGCTGCTTATCGTATCTACTCAGCTCTAGAATTACGATGGTGCAGGACTTCCCATGCTTTCTGCATGCTCAAAAATTCCTGCTGCTCATGGGAAGGCATGAATGTCAGGATGAGTATTCGAGCAGCACACTTGTATGCTGCACGTATTTCGTCACATGTAGCATCTTCAGTTACAGACAGGATCCCATACAAATGTCTTCTGGATGCAAATATTGCTGCCTGCATGGTAAAAAATTGAGCACTGCATAGAGAAAAGAACAGTAAATAAACTGTTTAGTTGCAAGTGCAGGTTATTCTTGACAAACTTTTTTTTTTGCGAATTATTCGTGACAAACGTTGCAGGCTATATATCGCCGGCGGCTGCAGAGCACAAGGAGGCAAAGCAACCTCCCATGCCTCCGCATGACCCTAGTTACGACGCCCTCTTGCCACAGCCATCGACGTCCTCGATTGGAACAGGCCAAAGCGGAGGCCGCATCGAGGTCGTACCGGCCCGGTCGTGTTGGCGTTCCCATGCTGGGGGTCCGCAAGACGGTTTAGGCATCCAACAGGCAAACAACTTCCCTGGAATCAGCGAAGAGTGGTCCTCTGATGCAGAAATTTCTCCTTGGAGGAAAGCTCCAGTTAGAGAACAATATCAAGCGCCAGGTTTAGCATTGTTGCTTGGATGCGACTTGCAGGGTGCTTTTCTGAAAGTATTTTGGGACCTGACGTCCAAGGCATCATGCATGTTCCTGACAGAGCTATACAGGATACAACTCACCAGCTGCTAGAATAACTCGATCTTCTTCCCTGAGGCACACCGGATACAGGATCTTGTCGAAGCAATAAACGTGCACGCGAACTGCTTGATCTGAAACTGCTACGCCCGTTCCATCTGGGAGGTGAGGCGTTGAACTTGAACTTGATCACCGCCTGCGGTACGTGGGTTCCTTTGGCGGCGATCACGGATCGTCGGCGTCTGTCTCACGGGATTAGGACAAATAGCAGCGGAAGACAACGACGACTCCGCAGATGAAGAGCACGACGGCCACCTCGCATGAACCAGAAACGGAGGAGCCGGAGGCGTAGGTGGACGCCTTTGCCCTAGAACACGGCGGCGGCCATCGGCAGCGATCCCTGCATTCCGTTTTGTTTGGAAAGCATATGGAGCGGACTCCGCGAATCAAGGATCGAGAAGGCAGCGTACGGCAGACGGACGCACTTGAGCCGGACCCGGACGCCGCAAATCAAGGATCGAGAGGGGAACTTACGGCAAGAGGACGCACTTGAGCCGGACATGAGCGGGCCGATTTTGTTACAGAGGGGCACGCGACGCACGCGCACGCGAGTGGACTCACAAGACAAATAATGAGGAGTATAGATATATATTTTTTCCCTGCGCTGTTGGTGCCATCGTGTCTTTAGGACGGAGTTCGTCATTAATTTAAACAACTCATCAAATACATCTTTTGTATGCGAGGTGTCAGCTCTTGTTATGGCTTTGCCATAATATTCTTCGTTTTGTTACTTTTAAGAGAAATAGCCTCGCTAATTTTTGCGACGGCTATTGTTTTCTTCGCGGTCTTCCGATCTCGTGAAGATTATTAGCCTTGTGTTGACGGTCAAAAAATCGCATTTCGACCCTCAACATATCGGTAAATAAAAAGCTAATCACCAAGGTTCTGTGCATAGTAGTTAGAAATTAACATACTTCCACGAGTTTTGATGAATTTTGGATGTAGGAGTAAATAATAGAGGAAACTGGCCCTGACTCTAAGAAAAGTCAGGCTGGCCGGCCCGACCTTAGGCCGGCCGGCCCCACTGGCGCCCAAAGGCCTCGGCCTTCCTCCGGCAGGCTGTAAACGGGCTGAAACTTCATAAACCAAAGCCTGCTCAGCGGATTTCCACCGACATATCGTCTGGTGGGCTGTTTGGGTCTCAACTTGGCCCTTACTCAACTTCTGCCGCCCCCATAACCGACCTTTGGACCGACTTTAGGAGGCGATCTGGAGCGTCCACGCAAGAGACGGTGGCCAACTACCCCAGTGGACGGCCGGCCGGACCCCCTACTAGGCCGGCCGGCCTGGCTTGGCAGCCCCGCCACTCCACCTCGCCCTATAAGACCCCCCGGTCCTAATGACCCTATAAATACCCGGGTGGTCTGCAGAAACAATTCGCACCTCACTGATCCAAGAGATCCATTACTCATTTGTGTAGAAGTAGAGTTAGTATTGGGAGTTAGAGTAGAGTAGAGTGGAGTGAGAGCTCTTCTCGATGTTCTGGAAGTCTTCTCGGAGTTTCGGTATTGTTCTTGTATCTTAACTCTAGTAGAATTACTCTTTATTTATTTATATAATTATTTCTATAATTATTTAGTTTATTCTTTATTTATTTCTTTTAGTAATTATTTTTTATTTAAGTTTATTTACTTAGTTAAGCTAGTGCTCGTAAAAGTCTTGTTGTGAGTTTCGTGATTGTTTCTAAGTAGTATGAGTGAGTGCTTTGCCGAAATAGAGTTCGCGCTTAGTGAAAGCTATGCTACATTCTTAGATAGGGCTATTCTCTCGATCAAGGATAGTTCCTCTAGAATAGTTGTAAGCGTGGTGCTTAGAGCTATACCTATGCACGATTGGCGTTTGTCTTTACGGAGGACGGTAGCCCCACGTGTGACAGGCGTGTTCAGGCCTCTGCAATCCGCCACGTTCAAAGGCAATCCAACCGGGTTTTCAACAGCGGTTAGATCCCAAGGGGAACCTGCAGTATTGGGGTTCAGTTCCAACCTTGGCACGATGGCCGTGCTCCGAAACAACATGACTTGAGTGTACATAACCTTAACTATAGTACATAACCTTGTAGAACTAATTGCTAGAAGTAAATAGATATAAGATTAACGCATAGGAATCTTTGCCTCTATCTCGTTGTTCTCCTAATGTAACTTCTACTGTATACTATTTATCCTTGGATTATATGGTGAGTGCCACCCATATATCATGTACTCCTTTTACCCCCGTCTTAAGTAAGGTATTGTTATTTCGCACAATATGTATCTACTTTGTTACATTTCAACTTCCTATCGCTCTACTTCCCTGAGGAAATTATAAATACGATAACCCAGGAATATTCCAAGGTGAAATGCTACAATGGTATTCCGTGCGCTTGCGGAATTAATGGAAAATAATATTGCACAAAAGAATCACCAACAACATCACGTATCTCAGGTTTTGCCAGCTGGTGTAAATCGATTGCAATCGCTGTCCCTCGCAGAAATGAGTACCGCTTGTGAATTGAGCCTTATCGTAGCACACATATATGGATGATGGTTATAGTTGCTTGGAGATAGTATATTATGCTATATGAATCTTGCTCATGTTACATATACTACTGATGTTTGTTAGTGTTAATGCTCACTTATATTCTTGTTTAATAATGAAGATAAAAGATGGCTAAAAATTGATAGCAAGAATTAGCTATGCTTAAGTGCGAGTCATTTAAAATGAAACCCTCCTATGTCAGCCTTGCATGTCTAGAGTTATTTGACGGTTAACACTTGCTGAGTAATTAGTACCCAGGCTTTGTGCCATTGTGTTTTCTATTAGTACAGATGTGGATCTTCCCGAAGGAGTACTCCCGTGGGAGGTGCAAGTTGCTGAGGGATGGACCGCCCAATGGGAGTCGGATGTGCTGCCGCAGTGAAGTGTGTTACTACAGTGATAATCCGGATGGGTTCGGAATATTACTCCTGCTGTACCGTGAGAGTTAGCTAGACTCTCGTGTATCAAATGTGTTTTGAACTTATCGTTTACGCTTCCACTACTCTGTAATATTTCCGCTGTACTCTGAACCAGTCTTGTAATAAAAATAATGTAAAATGTATCGTAAAGTGTTGTATTATCTCGTGTCTGCTTAAACAGCACCACGGGACAAAGATCCTGTGGATCGGACTGTTACAGCTGGCATTAGAGCTGGTCCAAGATAATACAAGCACTTTAATGCTGTATTTTGAAAATTACGATATACAGAGAGGGATATGTTAGTATTGCCCACATAAGAATGATTATTAGGTGGCGACAATGCTAACCTTGGGTTATGATTATTTAAATTATGCAACTACGGAAAAGACCTTTAACGGGGTCTCAAGGTAAGTGTGGGAGACTCACTCGTGTTTGAGTTGTGACACGGGGCAATTCTTTTTCATGAATCGTATGGTGCAGAAATGTTCTTTCTACAAAATGATTTTGGTGGGTGACTCAGTCGTGTTTGAGTTGTGACACGAGGCAATTCCTTTCCATGAATCATATGGTGCGAAGATAAAAATCTTTGTTTTGTTTTCTTCTTCTTGATTTGATGATTGTTTCTGAAATGGATATCTTCTACAGGTACGCTAACGCCGTTAGTATGCACCTTAGACTAACTTACATGATGAGTGCGGGTCGTCACCATTTAACGTGCCGCTATGTTCAGCAAAATATGCGTGTGTTGTGAGGATCGATTAGGCAAAATTATTAAACTTGTTGCATCATGGCATCCTTAAGCTTCTAGTTTCTTTTTAATATTTGTTCATTTTGCTCTCAACCATCATTAGAAAGGGTGGGCACAAAAATAAAGGTGGGGGTGAAGAGGAAGCAAACCGATATTATAATGTCTCCATAAGCATAGTGTTGCTCCTCTCATCGTTGTGCCTCTTGTTGTGGTATATCCCTTTTGTCCTTGGACATTGTTTCACCTCTTCTCCTAAAATGGTTAGCAATAGATACCCAAAGGAAAGAAACATGCCCAATTCTTCTCAGGCTCTAGATTTTCTACCTCACGAGTCTTCACAGAATAAACGAATTCAGCCTCAAGTCCTTGTCTGTGATACTCTAGAAGCAGCCCATACTCAACCCTTGTAATTTTTCCATCTTCCCCCACACTTGATGGATGTCCATTGTTTCGGAAAGGAGCATCTGTCATGTCCCTGTTTGCGTCACAATCTAGTTGCCCAAATACTTCTCTCCTCTCGTTAGAAGGAACCCTCGCATTACTACTGGGTAGAATATTAGTTTCGGGAGGATTCTCAAGGATTGAAGGAGTATCAAAGATGGGGAAAAGATTTGATGGATATAGTCGACATGGCTCGAGTGTGTGGGTTTGTTTGCTTTCAGGGTATGAACATGGATCTTTTGGTTCGATATCCAGATGATGACTCACCTCTACTGGGTAAGACCGTGTATCCCTGAAACTCGATAGATTGACCCCATCCTCATGAGGACTGAGAGGTAAAACTGGTTTATTGATCGCAAGAGGAAGGCCTTCAGTGAGGGAATTTCCTTTCTGGAGCAGTCGTGCATCCGAAACACAAGCAAAGGATGGTTCAGAAACTTCCTCCGTGATTGGAGTTTGGAGGAAGGGTGGCTCTGGGATAGGTTGTACGGTATGTGCTAGTTCGGGTGGTGGTTCTGGAGTGGGAAGCTCATAGGTATCCAGATTGCTAAGAATCTTTCTAAGGACCGTAAGCCCTTCTTTACTTGTCTTGTACAGGAAAGACCCTCCTGCGGCTGCATCCAGAAAGTTACGGCCCGCTGGAGTGAGTCTCGCAGCAAAATGTTGAAGGATTATTGGTGACGAAAGTCCTAGATCTGGCCCTTCATGGGTGTAGGATAGGAAACGGTTCCAGGCAGCTCCTAGTGTCTCATTACTGCCCTGCTCAAAGGTAACTGTTGGCGGTCATTATATCGCATTTTGACCTCAAACATATCGGTAAATAAAAGCCATTCACCAAGATTCTGTGCATAGTGGTTAGGAATTAACATACTGTTAGAGATGATGCCGAAGGCTCCCTGAATCATGCGAAGGGTAAAAGTTACCAGGCGAAGGGACCAGAAGATGCAGCGAAGGGTATTGAACAAGAGCGAGTCTAAAGCCTAACCCTTTAGAGACGAAACAGAATTGCCCAATGGTATAACTGTAATAACAATCTTTCCTGCCCCTATAAATATGGAGGGAGGTGATCCTGTAATGACATTTGTTTTTGGGCCGCGCGCCAGTGATACTTCATTTACTCTGTCCATATTTACTCGTCATCTCTAACCCCTTCGCCTGGCATCGCGGGCGATTGAGGGCTTCGGTGTTACACATAACGAAAGACCCAAGGAACAGCCTGGCCGAGTGAACCTACATCCGACAGTGTGGACACTTCAGGACGGCTTCGTCAAGAGGCTCGAGGGTGGCAAGATGTCGAGAGGGCTTCGCAGAGAGACCTTCGGACGTCAAAACACCCGGAGGGCTTCGCAAGGACGTAACAATCTCAAACAACTCGTTGGAGGGCTTCGCTGAGTCCATCCTGGACCTTCGATCCCCCAACATTTGGCGCCGTCACGTGGGGCAAACCCATGACCATGATTCAAGATGGCTAAAGGAAGATCATAAAAAAAATAGACACTGAAGCACAACGTTCCGAAATTGAAGAAAAAGAAAGACTCACAAGAGAAGAGAACACCGGGATTGCTAAGGAACAAGAAGCACGAGCCGATGCTACACGAGCTGTGGAGGCTGCTCAAGCCGAAGAAGCTTCTAGGCAGGAGGAAGTTCTAAGAGGAATGCAAACCAACAACGGAGACAGTTTCCAGTTCTGTTTTCCTGAAAGTCGACGCAAAGAGGATGTCTGCAGAGCTTCCTCCATCAATTAGTATCCTAAGGACATCGAAGCCCTTGATATTTGCTTTGATGACCAATGGGTCTGAGTGCGGTTGATCCAAATCTCTTGCATCTTCTTCTCTGAAGGTGATGTTGATATGAGACCATCTTGTTTTGACAAAAAGGGCTCTAGATGAAACAGTTTGACCGTTCATATCAACAAGCCTGCATGGGCAATGGTTAGATCATATCAAGGGTAATCATGAACAATCATCGTATTCTTATTAACCAATGTCTTCCCCGGCAACGGCGCCAGAAATGCTTGTTGGCGTCTCTTACGGTCACGCAGAAAATACGCGACCGCGGGAGACGCCGGGGGTTATGGTTTGAGTCACTTGCACTATTAACCAAATAATCCACGTCTAGTAACAAGTACTAGATATGTATTATAAGGTTTATCATGTTAATTGAATATCCGCAAGCGGACGGATAACCCGTTGTAGCATTTCACCCGAGAGTATTCCAAGGGTATCGTATTTATATTTTCCCAAGGGAAGACATGGTTGACAAGAGTACTTATGTTCATGGTGTTACAAATGATAGATGATATAACCACATTCCAAAACAGGGGTAAGGTTCAATAGTTGAGGATAGTGTGACACACACAAAGGTATCCCACTCTCTCTAATAAAAGGCGAGAGACAATTCTAAGCAATGCTAAGTTAGACTAGTGAGCTACTACTCCTAAAGTACAACATTCATAGAGCGTGCAAGGCCTCTACCTATCATCTAAGATCATGCAAGCGCAAGCAAGCGTCTTATGTCTAGGCAACTTCGGGAGGTCCGGCATACGCAGGGTCTGCCCCGCGACTCCGGCGCATTTACATACTCCTATGCCGTGCCCGAACGTGGAGGGTTCCTTTGGATGGACAGGGCTGTCACTTCCTGCCACCTACCTCTACAAACCGTGGGACACGCACATACTCAAGGGTGGAGAGACAACCCCAGCACCATGCCGGCGTCACTAACCACAACTCTAGATCCCTCGAGGCACCCCCAACCCTTCGGATCGACGGGGTGATAAATCTAGAGCACCTTTGTAGGACAGAGAACCCGATGCCAAAACATAAGAACAACTAGCCTAACTAGCATGAGTTAAACAAAAGGGTCAAAGCAAGCACTAAGTTATGCATAAGCGTTCGTCGCTCAAGAACGAGCGACGAACGACGATCAATTAAGTACGTGCAAGAATAATCGATAATCAAGCATGAACGAACAAGGAACGCTCGATGTATGTTTACTAGCGATCATCGATGAACGATAAACGAACGATGAACAAACATGAACGAGCGATGAACAAACATGAACGAACGATGAACATTCATGCAGGATCATGATCAAACTACTAAGCACATAACAACTATACGAACGAATGTATTCCATTAGACGAAGAACAAGTCTTACAAAGAGAGGATACAAGAGCTATAACCAATTCTCCACAAGACCTTGGGAGCAATGAGGCAGCCCACTACTCAGCCTAGCACTACCTAGAAGAGTCTCTAGCTCTAGCGTAAGGAGAGGAGGGAATGATCCTTGTGTTGTGGTGTGTCCTCCAGGAGGGGGGGTACCCCTTTATTTATAGTCTTGAAGGTCGGTTTCTGGAGGCGGTTCCTGAGGTCGGTGGCATTAAATGCAGGGGGAACCGACCTCCAGAGGTCGGTTACAAACCGCCATAAAAAGATGGGCCCAGGGGGCCACCCTGCCAGGTCGGCCGACCTGGCCAAGGGGGGTCGGCCGACCTGTGCCTGGCCCCACCTGGGCTGGGCTTTGGCAGGTGGCTCCCCCTCTGGGTCTTCTTCTCTGGTCCAGGTGCATTAGGCCTTGGTTGTGTTGGACTTTGACGATATTTGGCCTTTTGTCTTGGAGTTGTATTCCCGCGGCGAACGTCGAGTTTGTAAAAGTGTTGTTTCATCGCCTTGGGGCATGGTTTCACCTGGATTTCTCCCTTATTCCACCTGCACACTAAAATCTAGAGGTACATGTGGAAATAGATTATTTCTAAATAAAATGCGTGTAAGAAATGTCCAATCCTTCTTATTTATTGAGGTAGTTGACGGTTGAAATTGGTCCGTAGCGACCGTCAACAACTCCCCCAAGCTTACCCCTTGCTCGTCCCGAGCAAGAAGTATGACTTTAGGTTGTTGATCAGGAGTTGCTACAATGCCTACTTCTCAAAGGTACCAAGTTTATAACAGAGATACTCATCCTTGAGTTGAATAAGTTGGCCATGGTAACTCACCCTTTTCCCTTAATCCTTATGGGGCTTTTGCTTTATACTTTACCTTGGGCGGTTGAGAGAGAGAATGGTGTATGGAGCATTTATTTTCTCATCCCTTGTCTTGCTTTTATTCTCCGGAGGTTTTCAAAAAGATTTTCAAGAATAAAATCAAGTTCCTCTAGTGATACTCCCGAGTCGCTCAAGTGGTGTTTTTATCCCTTACCAAGGCATGTGTGTTGCCTCATCCTATATCTAATAAGCCTTTGTGGGGCTCAAGTTAGGATATGTAAAGAGGCATACTTGCATTCATATTTTGCAAAACCAAAAGAGTGGATCCACGGAGATAGCAAGCCATACAATCGTAGATCAAGATATGCAAGTGTGTATATGTGGATGGTGGTGTATGTGACTACTCCTCTTTTTGTTCACCTCTCTTTATTTTGTATTTTGGGCATGGCTATCTTTTCTTCTTTCTTTTTCCATGCTCAAAATGAGAGCAGATTTTGTCTCTTTCTTTTCATCATGCTCATCTTTTATTTTCTTACTTTCTTTTGCATAGCCATGCCTACTTTTGATATTTCAAGAGAGGCGATATATGATGAGGAGCGTATTTATTTTGGTGGATGGCATGACATGGTTGCTAACTTCCGGAGTAGAAGTATAGCATATGAGGTGGAATGTGTACGTGATCTTGATCATGAGAGTATGGAGAGCATCTCACTAGGGTCGCACAATTTTGATAAAGCTCAACGAAATGGCAAGCAGCATATGTGTAAGGTTTTACATGAAGTACTACATATGGCTTTGGTAGGAAATTAACATCACTGAGGAACTTATAAATTTTTAAGATTTTCGAAAACAAAAGCTCCGGAGTTTTCAAGGTTAACTTGGAACAAGATTGAGTAGCTCTTTTTACCATATCATCTCTCACAACAACTTAGGTTCAGCGCAAACGTATGCAACCCACAAGTTTCAGGTTCTAAGCGAGTTTTATTTAGCCAACAAACTCAAAACTAGGAGAGTACTAAGTTATGAACTAGGCACAAGAGAGAGATAAAGCAAAGCAACTATTCATCATCTCAACATAGAAAGACTAGGAACATTTTTACAGCGCATAAAGAGACTACACTACTTATTTTTGTTCTTTTTAGTTTTGTCATTTTTATTTTGTTTTTCATATGAGGAGCAAGAACAAGCAAAAACAAAGAGAGAAAAAAATACAAGTTGCGATACATGATACCTTAGTGGGGAGTATGGCGCCTCCCCCAAGCTTGTTCTTGCTCATGGGTTTGGTGGATTGAACCCCATGTGGCGAAAGTAAGCCGAAAGATCGGCTTGTCCCCGCTCCGTCATGTTGGTGAGGTTGGTGAGCTGGGTGTCGGTGCGCTCTTGCCACTGATGGGTTTGCAGGATGTGTCGGTTGAGCGTGTAGTCGATGTTTCCTGCCGTGGTCTCGAGCCTTCCCATTTGCTCGGAGAGGTTGTTCATCGCTTGCTCAAGGTGGAAACCTTGAGTCGCACCAGAGTTGGAGGAGTGTTCCTCCCATTGTTGTTGTGGAGTGAACATCCTTGGGTCATGCCCCGAGGTTTGCCACGCCGAGCCCCCGGCCATGTGCGGTGGCGGGGCTGAGTACGCACCGGGAGAATACCCGGTGTGACCATACCCCGGGCCGCCATGAGCCATGGGCTGCGGTGTGGGTGCCTCGGAACTTGATGGCTGCTCCGACCTGCGCGTCCTCCTGCGAGAAGAAATACTCCTGCGCGCACTCTCCATTTCTTGGAGCTCAATGGTTAGATTTTTGCAAGTATACAAGCGAAGATCCGGGTTAGGTAACCGAAACTCGTTTGTATACCCGACAAAATAAAATATGAGGGAATCATTTGGACCATGCTTAAGTGTATGACCACGAATAAGATAATCCTCGTTTATGAGTATGCGGGGTGTAGAAATATATTCAACATTAGCATCATGCAAGGCACCCACTCCCGCAGCAATACGTGTAATTAACGAGGTGCATTCAATTGGTCCCATCATCCCAAAATTTTCTAACCAATGATGAATCAAGTATTGGACAGGAGAAATCTTAATCTTTTCAACCATAGCATAAATAATTTTCATATCATCTTCGCGCACAATTCTAATATCACTTCTAGGAAAAAGAGTGATGCCAATCCACATGTGCAAGAAACGCAAAGTAGGGTGATGGATGTGATTAGTTCTAGGCTGTACACATGTTGAAAAACCCGTAATCCTTTCCCAAAATGCAAGCTTTGAAAATTCAGGAAGGGCATTATCAACATCAACATTGCAGCGAGAATTAAAGCCGAGAAGTATGCTAAGATCTTTCCATTTCAAACGATATTCTTCCCGGAAAAACCGAAAAGTAATACCCTCATCTACCTCCCGTAGGGTGCATAAAAACTGAAGTGTAAGCAAGCGGGAACCCGGCTCATCTACACTAGCAAAATATTTCCACCCTATGGTCTTAAAAACTCGAGCAAATTCAGCATCCATACCAGTCTTTTGCAGCAGCCCCGTGTCAAATGCTCGCGTAGGAGCAAAGATACGGTTTTGAAGAAGCGCGTAGGCGTTCGTCTCGTACTCGCCCACCAAGTCGATGTCGGTGTCGACGAGGAGACGATGCTCGATGTTGCCCTCTTGCTCTTCTTCCTCGGCTTCATGTGGTGGACTTGGCGGTGGCTCGACTGCGGGGCGCGTGCGAGTGCTTCGGCGTGAAGAGCTTGGACTTGATTTTGAACTTAGGGACCTCTTCAACGCTCCGTACAGCTTCTTGGCACCGGTCATGGCTGCACACAAGGAGAGCAAGAACACAAGAACAATAGCTCCGAATGGGTTATGTTAGAAAAAATTCAATCGGCGAAACCGTTGGTTGTTCTTGTGAGCAAGAAAATCGCAACTCAGGAAAAGCAAAAACAAAACACAAACTGAGAAAACAAAAAGGAGAGAAAATCCTTTTGCAGAACTTTGAGGCAAGCACAATGTGAGAGTAATGAGGGAGCTTTGAGAGCAAGAGAATGAAGTGAATAAGGAGTGAAATGAGTGTGTGTGAGGGGGAGAGAGCTCCTGGCCGGTCACTCCAATTTATAGCACGAAATGTAGCCGTTTTTGAACGTTGGAGGGGGCAGGTGACCGTTGGGAAAAAACAGGGGTGCAGCAACGGCTACCCCAGGTCGGCCGACCTGTCCTGGTGGGGTCGGCCGACCCCCTGCTGGGCCCACTTGTCCCCCCTCTTGACCCACAGCCTCCAACGGTCATATAGTTCATGACCTTGGATGCTATGTCCAGTGAATCCTCGAAAACGTTGCTCAGAAAGATTTCCAAATAGAATCATGCCTCAAAATTCAGATGGTTTTCGGAAAATTTTGAAACTAGAAGAGAAAAATGTTGGAAAATTTCCAATATGTGGAAAAACTTATTGTAGTGGTACAGAGGTAATCCAAAACCTTGCACAAAAGAGTGGAAAAGTTTTGAAGAACCAAGTTTTTTTTTTTTTTTTTTGGAAAATTGATTTTTGTATGCATGGCGAGATGAAAGCGAATATGCTGGCGAAGAAAAATTCAAACGATTGAAATAAAAAATTTTCTTGTGGTGAAATAAAATATGCAAGGTGATTTTGAAGTTTTTAAATGCAAGTGGTGGGTTTGAGAAGGAAAATCCAAAAGGAATCAAAAGAAATGATAATGCCGATTAACCTGTCGGCCAGGGCTTCGCCGTTTTAAGTCTCGCGAGCAAGGACTTCTCCATTGGTTTCATTCTTGAGGTGCCGGCCCTGTCCTTGGAGATGAGGATGGCTGCACCTTCTTTACTTGCCACACTTGTTTGATCTTGGGCTGTGTAGGTGGCTTTTGAGGGGCTGATTTCTTGACCCATTGTTGACGGTCCTTACGACCCATTTTTACCGTCAACTTTATGCACCTTTGTGAACCTAACACCATCACCAAGTGTAGACATAGGGTTTATTTCTAACAAATTCCACTAGTCTTGGTGAATTATGAAGTACAGGTGCAATCCATACAAAAACAGGGGAAAACATGCACTAAACGTGGACTTTGCAATCGACGGATTTTCCCCGGACTGAAGAACTTAGTCCAAAAGCCCAAAACCACAGAATCAGGCTTCAAGATCAAGCAATGCACGTAGTTTAGGCAAGTACACAGGCCAAGAAAGCAGCCAGAGGAGGACCAGGCCCAGAGGGGCCCAGGCCAGGTCGGCCGACCCCCTCTGGCCAGGTCGGCCGACCTGCCAGGGAGGCCCCACTGGCCCATCTTTTTATGGCGGTTTATCACCGACTTCTGGAGGTCGGTTCCCCCTGCATTAAATGTCACCGACCTCGGGAACCGCCTCAAAGTTGCCGACCTTCCAAGTCTATAAATAAAGGGGCACCCCTCCCTCTCAACACACACCACAAGACGCAAGACTCTCCAATAGAGCTCCACTCCAATCCTTAGGCTGAGAGCCTTTTGTACACTAGTAGAATAGGAGAGAGGGCAAGGGAGAGAAGGGAATACTCCTTCCACTTTGGTGGAGGTTTAGTTCTATTTCTTTACCTTGGCGTGTAAACACTCTTTGTGATTTATACGTGGTGATTATTTATCTAGCGAGCATTATTACTTTTCTAGGCGTAATTCCTGTTATACTTGTTTACGGGATCATCGCTCCGCAAGGGGTGCTCTAGCCTTCTAAATTCAGCTTTGGGCCGAGGTTAGAGTAGTAATCAACGGCATAGACGTGGTGTCTAGGCTAGAGGTTACCTTTGTTTGCTGTGTGCTCCACGGTTTGTAGAGGTAGGCGGCAGGAAGTGACAGCCCTGTCCGTCCAAAGGAACCCTCCACGTTCGGGTACATAGTAGAGCTACAGGTCGGAGTGGCTTGGCAGACCAGGCCTAAGCCGGCGCCCGAAGTAGACAAGTAGAGCTTGAGTTCGTCTATCCTCTAGGATAAGCAAGATATAATCACCCTCTCGATCCTAGGCTGCTAGTTGTCTTGGTTGTCCTTGGGTAAAACTTGCCCTGCGGTAGAATAACTCCGTTCCTTGGGGAAAACAAATACGATACCTTGGAATACTCCCGGGTGAAGTGCTACAATGGTATTCCGTGCGCTTGCGGATTTATCTGTGACGTAAGAAATACCAACAAGCATTTCTGGCGCCGTTGCCGGGGAACGGTTGATATCTCTATTGCAAATTAAGTTTGCCCTCGTAATCTATCTTACTTACCGTTCTGTTTTTATTTCCCTTAAATTCAAAAACTCACAAAAACATTTTATGGAGTCACAACCCACCATCCAATCATTCTCTACTCCACGGGGCGAGCTCTTAGAGCCACCATCATCATCACAACCCATTTCTTCATCTGGCTATGAGTTTTCCCCCGATTACATTTTGATGATAAGAGGTTTATCCTTTTCGGGTTTTAAACATGAAAATCCTTTTGAACACTTGCGAGAGTTTGAGCATTTGTGTTCATGCCGATCGATCCATGGCATGACACAAGAAACGTTGAAGTGGAAATTGTTTCCCTTCTCTCTCAATGAGAGGGCGAAGCAATGGTACACTTACACCGCCAAGAGAGTGAACGGTGATTGGAAAGAATTGCGAGACAAATTTTGTCTAGCGTTCTTCCCCGTATCCCGTATCACTTCTCTACGAGCGGAAATAATTAACTTTCGGCAAGAAAAAGAGGAAACCTTGAGTGCATCATGGATTCGGTTCTGTTCATTAACAGACTCCGGACCTGAATTGTTGCTCCCCGAACCCGTTTTATTACAACATTTTTATTCGGGATTGAGCAGCGATACCACACTTTATCTTGACACGGCCGCTGGTGGATCTTTTACTCATAAGACCATAGCGGAAGCACACGAACTTTTGGATCGCATTGTGGAAAACACTCCTTTTTCCGCTGATTTACTAGTTGAGCCGGAGTCAAAAGATGAGGAACTCGTTGTGCAAGAAACACAACAATTGGTGCCTATAATGGTAGACCCAACAATCGAGTCCCCATCTAACACAAAAACAATGATAGAGGATGATGAACCTCTTGAGTTCCCGTTTGAGTTCGAGGAAGAAATTTTTGAAAATTTTGGTGACTCCTCGAACTACTCTTGTCAAAAGAGGCCAAAACTCCCTGCACCAACCCCCGAACCTTTAGAAAGAGATTTTCTTTTGAAAACCATTCGGGAGTTGACATCAATCATAAGCGATGAATGGTTGAGAGAAAATGAGTTTTCTTCCGATACTATTCGTTTTGAACATCCTACCTCAACCATTCAAAGCTCAATTCGGGGATCAAAGGTAGATGTTCTCTATAATCCTTTAGTGGGTGCCAACATCATGTCCGAATCTTTTGCTTTAACCATGTTTGGGAATGAAGTTTGGGCACCCACTAGCAAACTCCTTAGAACCTCTCCGGGGCACTTCTTTGAGGGTTTGGGGATCGTTAGAGACGTCTGCATTAAGCACGATGATGCCAAAGTATCGCTGGATTTTCACGTCTTCAGGGTTTTGGATTTTGATGTTCTTGTAGGCCATCCCATTGAAAAGCTTTTCTTAAAAATATCGCCTTCTGGAACCCTTGACTTCACCCTCGGCAAGGAACCTTTTTCTATCCCTATCGTTCATACGCTAAATACTTTTGCCGAGGAGTCCCCCGAAGTAGACGATTGCATAGAGGAAGTTATGGCAGTTTTTCTTCATGAAACCCCCGAATCGTCCCTGGAAGAAGACGCTCTCAATTTTGTTTTAGAAGAAGACGGTTCGGAAAAAACCTTTGAGCTGCCCGAAACCTTAGCCTCGCCGCCACCGCCCATAGAACTCAAAGCACTCCCACCGGGCTTACGCTACGCTTTTCTTCACGGAAACCCCGAAACGCCTGTCATCATAAGTGACAAGCTTTCGGAGGAAGAAACCGCTAAACTCTTAGCCGTGTTAGAGAAACGTCGCTCCGTTCTTGGCTACTCGCTAGGAGACCTCAAGGGAATCAGTCCTGCTCTTTGCACCCATCGCATTCCCATAGATCCCGATAGCACACCTTCTAGGGAACCTCAACGGAGGTTGAACAATGCAATGAGGGAAGTCGTTAAGAAAGAGGTCTTGAAACTTTTGCATGCTGGTATTATCTATCCTGTTCCACACAGCGAGTGGGTGAGCCCAGTGCAGGTTGTGCCCAAGAAGGGAGGAATGACGGTCGTTCATAACGACAAGGACGAATTGATCCCTCAACGAACCGTCACGGGGTGGAGAATGTGCATCGATTACCGAAAACTTAACAAGGCTACAAAGAAAGATCATTTTCCACTGCCCTTCATCGATGAGATGTTGGAACGGCTGGCAAATCATTCTTTCTTTTGTTTCCTTGATGGGTATTCGGGATATCATCAAATTCCCATCCATCCCGATGATCAGAGTAAGACGACTTTCACATGCCCTTACGGAACTTATGCTTATCGTCGAATGTCTTTTGGGCTATGTAATGCGCCTGCTTCTTTTCAACGATGCATGATGTCTATCTTTTCTGACATGATCGAAGAGATTATGGAGGTTTTTATGGATGATTTCTCTGTCTATGGGAAAACCTTCGATCATTGTTTAGAAAATTTAGACAAAGTCTTGCAACGTTGTCAAGAAAAGGACTTAGTGCTCAATTGGGAGAAATGCCACTTTATGGTTAGAGAAGGCATAGTCCTTGGGCACTTGATTTCTGAAAGAGGGATAGAGGTGGACAAGGCGAAATTAGAAGTTATAGAAAAGCTTCCACATCCCGTTAATGTTAAGGGTGTTCGCAGTTTTCTTGGACATGCGGGGTTCTATCGCCATTTTATCAAAGATTTCTCTCAAATTGCTAGACCCCTTACAAATTTGCTTGCAAAAGATGCACCCTTTAATTTCACTGATGAATGCATGAATGCTTTCAATACTCTCAAAAATGCACTCATCTCCGCTCCAATCATCCAACCCCCTGATTGGACGCTTCCGTTTGAAATTATGTGTGATGCTAGCGACTTTGCTGTGGGGGCTGTTCTTGGTCAAACTAGAGATAAGAAGCATCATGCAATTTCTTATGCTAGCAAAACTCTGTCTGGAGCTCAGTTGAATTATACTACCACTGAAAAAGAGCTCCTTGCTGTTGTTTTTGCTTTTGATAAGTTTAGATCTTACTTAGCTGGTGCAAAAGTTATCGTTTACACCGATCATGCTGCTTTGAAATTTCTGCTCTCTAAGAAAGATGGTATATATAGCCTGACTCCAAGGATCTTGAATGAAGGCATTAGCAAGGATAATAATGCATTGGTAAAAGATTTATTGCGGAAAAGCGATAGTTAAGTGAGACATATATAAGCATAAATAAAAGACTCATGGGCATAACATCTAAATTCCCAAGTTGCAGCCCCATATATGACCCATATAAAAAAAGTGTAAAGCAATACTTGTCTCGTCTCGCAACAGCCCACAAATCCACATATGTGATTAATTAAGTGAAGTTGCATACTACAATGAAATCCAATGAACACTAAGCATGATCATGACCGAGATCACGGCGATTCGAATCGATTATGCACCCTGCAGGGGAGTCCCAAAGTACCCACACGACAAGAGGACCATATGGCTCATGCAACCCGCTAAAGTCACACAAGGGGGCACTCAATGTCAACCGTTCTCCCACCCATGCCCGAACGGTTGGACCATCCTCAAAGCAAGGAGTGCTATGGCCCCATAGTCACTCATCAGCCACTCGTGCGTGTGAACAAGCAATGGGGTCATGTCCCAAACGCCGGTACGAAATGAGATAATTGGCTTGTCTTACCGTTAAATTCGACATATGATTAGAACGAAAAGTGCTTAGGCCAACGAATAACAACGGTGGTCCTTGATCAACCAAGCGGGGCTACCACACCTATTCCCCTCTCAGTCCATAGTTCATTACTTTCAGATTCAGCAATTCCATGTAACAACAAGTGTACAACAACCTGTACGTGCGAAACGATGGTGACCTTCCATCGATCCGACTTTTACCGGTCTAAGCATGGCTAAGCAAGACACACCGCAAAATAAAAGAGTAGCATCCCACCCCTGTCCAAAGACATGACACATCAAGGAATGGATAACAACAAGTTCGACATCAATAAACTTATCCTAATGCCCGACAACGCAATAAACAATAATATAGCATAATTCATTCGAGAGGTGTATAAAAATATTAGGTCAATATGCTTAGATGCTTGCCTTCACAAGTTGGAGTCTCCTCAGCAAGGTCAACCACAAGAGTATATCCTTCTATCCACAGCACCCACGTCACTCTCCGACATTTCATTCACTAAACAAAGAAAATACGCCGTATGAATATGAATGCTGTGATATGATGCATCAACCAAATGATGTGAAATTTGACAGAGACGTAGCTTAACAAGTTATGAACCCAATGCAACAAGCATGAGTCTATTTGGAGTTGTATAGCTTGACTTATTAATAAAACAATCATGCTCTGTCCAGAAAGGTTGCAATCTAGCTTCAACATGGATTTGAACTTAGAACGAAAATTTGCATGACGGCTCTGAACATGTGATCATTTTTACTGGATAGGGTACACGTTTGGTGGTGGTCTCACCTCCATTCGATTTTTAATTATTTAACTATGAGTTTTACAAGTTTAATTTACTTGAAGTTGATTAACCCGAAAAAGTTACTTCAAAAAATTATCTGAGGATGAAACTTGGCAGGAAAATAAACAACAGAGAAACATGAACTACTGCACAGTTTGATCATTTTATCATGCATACATTTGACATCGTGAAAAGGATAAGTTTAAGCAAGATAAATGGAGTATCGTGTGAAAGATGCTTAATAAGTGCAAAACAGAGCATGGAGTCAGTTTGAGTGCAACATGGCCGTCAGGATAGAGTTTTCAAAAGTGGAATCACAAACTTGACATACGTACAACATGTACTATGATTTAAACAAGTTTCTGTAGGCATAAAACAATATCTCAAAAATAATGAACACAACTAATGCTTGAAAAATGCTGAATAGATCACGTGCATGACATAGGATAAGTACCACGTTTCAAGATTTTAACATGCATGTATTCATTTCAGTGAAAAGAAAAGTTCCAGCCTGTTCAGGGACTAACATTCAGTAAATATTTGTAACAGAGATTGCAGACATTTGTCAAGGTTAAAACATTGCACATAACATAGAGATTGGCTGGACTAGAATCAAGGGAATAGGACAGAGTATGCACTTATATAAATGAAACAGGGCACAAAAAGCATGAAACTTTATCTACAATTTCTTTTTAAAAAGACGTGCTTCAAAACTTATATCCCTGTTCTAAACATGGCAGAGAGCACACATGAACAACTTCATGATTTTCAGATGAGTGCACTGATGACAACAGTAATTAAACGATTGGAATGCAAAACAATCAATACATGATTTACAAAAGCCTTTCATGACATGCAAGCATTTTTGTATGCAGATATGTTCGCAAGGAAGTCAATGAAATGTATTTCACATTTTTCTAAACTGCCATTATTTTCATATACAATTTGCAAGTTTCAAAAAGTAATAGTTCCAGACTTCAGATAGTAAGCTTTCTGTAAGACATGCAGATATTGGATTAACAGTGCAAGGATATATCAATTTATAAATTCTGTATAAACGCATTTCATGACATGTGCACATTTTTAATCTTGTAGTTATCACCATAGTGATTCAAACAAAAATTTGTGTCGCGACATTCTGAGCAATAAGATGCATAGGTTTCAGAGCATCTAAAGTATACTTTTATGGTTCTGTAAGAAGTAAGGACTAGGAGGACACCAGAATTTATTTCATGATTTCGCAGCACTTAAACAGTTAAATATGATATGAACAAGGTTTACACAAAAGATTCTATGTAAGATGTACAGATGCAATCCATAGTGTACATATATTTGTAACATGCAGATTGCAAACAAAATTTGTTTCATATCTTTCAGAGGTTTCATTGATTTTAAATGATATTTTAATTATCTGAGATCAACTAGTAAACACATTGAGAAACTAACTAGCCTTGCTAGTGCTTCTTCTCTGCACTGCGCTCCAGGTACATGGCAACATGAAACATATGATGTTCCTGGACAGGAAAAGAAAAGGCAGTAGTGAGCCTCACCAGAGAATTGTTGCTCGGCAAACAGAGCATCACAGGTGCAGCTCGTCTGTGAAGTGCTCCATGGCTCAAGTGAACAGAAAGACGAAATCTGACAAGAGCTGAGGAGCAGAACAAGGAAGAGCTCTGCAACAGGCCTCCCTGAGAAGGTTCACATCGACAACGGTGATCAGCAGAGAGGAAAACATGAGGTTCAGTAGCTGCAGATCCAATCGGACTATTGATGAAGGAGCAACACAATGAACTGAAGAATATGTGGCCTGAAGGAAAAAGTTACCTTCTCACCAAGGAAAAGAAATCAACAACGAGCTGATGCTCTGTAGTTGCCGGATTGGAGCACGCCCAGTTGCCGGAGTGGGAGAAAATGAAACTCGATCTCGGCAGCCGCTGCAGATCACAAAGCAGTGGAGGGAGAGAGCAGGCCGAGGCCACCACGGACGACGCCCTTGCAGCTTGGATTTGGACTAGGAGCAAGCCACCACTGCAGTATCTCCTTGGCAGCCAGAGGAGAGCGAGAAAGCAAACAGGCAAAAGAGAAAGTGAGCAGAGGAAGAGAGCTCGGATGCTTGGGGAGAGGATAAGGCACGAAGTGATGTGGACCTGGATGGGATTGAGGCCAGGGGGAGAGAGAGCAGCGTCCAGCAATGGCTGTCCAGGCGCCGCTCTTGTTGCCCAACCAGAGGAGGACGGAGGCAGACAGTGTCGATGACAGCTAGGTCCTGCCAAATTTCGAATTTTCCTTAGTTGATTTCCCCCCTCTGTTGTGCAATTAAAAATGGCACTTTCCGAACATAGAAATTTATGAAACTTTTTGAGGAACCAGAAAATAGAACAAGGAACAACTTTTGAATTGGGACTTTCTTGACATCTGCTACTGCTTTTGAATTTAAATGTACCTGTAATGCAAAGTTGTATGAATTTTTAAGGGCACCAAATGTAACCCACAAATCCCGAAAGAATCTCCAAAATTTTATTTTTCAATGTAGATTCAGATAACATTTTCGTTCATGTACAGTTCTGTTTTGAAATTTAGAGTTTCTTCACAAGGGCACAATTTAACATGAGCTTGTTCAGTGATTTGAATTCAGTTTCAAATTTGAAAAGGTTCCAGAATTCAGATTTTGTTTCCATAGGTAAATTTCAGTGTGTTTTCATGATTTTCAAATTTTGGGGTGTGACAAATCTTCCCCCCTTAAAAGAATCTCGGCCCGAGATTCGGGACTCTTATAGGAGAGGCGATATTGCCAAGATGAAATATTTAGTGATGTGTTTCATAGGTGGCCAACCGTGAGAGATTGAAGGGACAAAAAGTCACATCACAGAGGAAATCTCATGCAAAAAAAAAATGCAATAGCTACCCATAGATAACATAAGAAAAGCACTTCGGTGATCTCTTCCACTTTGTCAATGGTCACATAATAAACATGGTCAACCTTGAGCACTTGAGTCTTGTTTCCGTGCTGTTGAGGATGACCAATGAGATGTGGTGGTGGCTGGTTCAGTGCAGCAGTAGGGAAACAAAATTTGACACGATTGGCTTGGTTCGGTCAGCCAAGGTGGTGTCACAAACAAAAATTTGCAGATTGAGATCAACGAGGGAATTTAACTTTTCAAAACTAGACAACAAGGAAATGGTCGAGTAGTTTACACATTTTGGATCTTCAAAGGCAAGGATATATATGTATGATGATGAAATACTCCAACGCTCAAGCATATAGACCAAAGGATCAAAATTGCAGTTAATTCCCACATTCTTGCTCATAGTGCTTACGTTTTATATGCATCATTTCTTTCTACGGTGTAGTGAGTGATGGTGCATATCGATGGTTCATTGTGTGCTCGTATGATGCAATGCACATATGAGATGGTGCTCATGCAATGATGCAATTGCATAATGTCATGATGCACATGGCATGGTAATGGTGCGATGGGCATGGTGCACGTATGTTTATTGATATGGTGCATATGTATGTTTCATATGCCATGATGATTCATTCATGGTGCATATGCAGTGATGCACATGGGTTCAATGCGTTTCTATATCCATAAGGAAATGCAATGAAAATTTCTAGTGCAATGCATAAGTGATGTTGTGCAAATTACACATGCTTTATCTTTTCAAGTTTTAACAATTGAGCAAGAATGAGAAACAACCAGCAAGGAAAGAAGGATAGTTGTCATGGTTGTAAAGCTTCTTGCATAGGGTGAGTTGGTAAGAGAACAATGGACTGTGGTAGAGTTTTCAAAGAACAAAGGTCTTAAGAGGATGATAATTAAGTGGGGCTGCACACAAAATTCATCTTGCACCTAGCTTTGGTCCGCCATAGCGTCATTTTCCTTCATGGTAGAGACCAATCAATTGCCTGAAGATATTATGAGAAGAAAGCATAGTTTGGTTGGATGAAAACTGATCATAAAATAGGTAGAATGATATGGAGTAGTGCTGGACCATCCAGCAAAGGATATCAAAGTGAGAGAACAGAGTTTCCTCTACATGCTGATAGCAGCCATCAAGCATAGTGGACACAAAAACAGCATATTGCCCTTCTTCTTAACCATTAATAATTTGTGGTGGTAAAGCACTTTATGTGTGAAATTTTGGTACAGGTTTCACATCAAAATTATTTGTATGTTTCAAAGTAGAATTCATCAAAGTTTACTAATTTCCAGATTTGTTAGCAATTTGAAACAGCAATAAAAGACTGATAAAGTTGCTATAAAGCAGGGAACGAGCTGAATGAAACATCGCAAGAATAGAGTGATATAGTTCAGATTTATTATACTTCATACATATTTCTTTTCAATAGAAGTTCAAATTATTTGTCCAACATGAACACACAAGCAACAGTTGGTTCACCGAGGATTGAGCAAGATAGATTTGTTACAAAATTTAATAGCAGGAAAAAAGTAGTTATTTTCAAGGGAGATTCACAAGGTATGAACTAACGAAATCGATTCAAAAATGAGTGCAAAAAGTATGAGATGATATGCAAATGATCTGCACTAAAGATTCTCACACGACAGCATTATCTCTTCATCCGGAAATCCAAATGATCTGCACTAACGATTCACAAGTCGCCCGACGTGACTCGTGTCAGCAGCATATCTTTCGGTCGCCATAACTTCTTCATCTGGAATCCAAATTGGGTGAACCATATGTCCGTTTCGATCATATCGACGAGGGCTTCAACATGGTGAGCTCCATTATGGGATTCGACCTCATCTTCTAGTTGGTTCTTGTAGTCTTTTGCCATCATCCGCTGATCTTATTTAGGATCGGGTGACGTAAGGGCGGTCACGTCACCCGGTGCTTTCCTTGTCCATCTTCTTCACTTATGTGCATGTCATGGCTGTGGGGACATTGGAGAACATGTAGCATAGTTCTCACGGCCATTGGACTTCATTTAGGGCCTGGTGACGTAAAGGGTGGTCACGTCACCCGGGCCTTCCCACTCTTATTTGCCTCGGCTCCTTGCTTCAATTGGTCATGGGAATATTGTGTAGCATGTTGAATGACTTTCATGACCAAAGGACTTCGTTTAGGACCGGGTGACGTAAGGGTGGTCACGTCACCCGGGCCTCAGCCAACCGTTTATGCTTCTTCATTTACGTCCAATCTTCGTGATGTTCGGGTTTCACCATTTCTTTATTTAAAACACGCCAAATTGCCTTGTACCCTGCAAAAAAATGGTAGATACACAACTTGTGGAACTAGATTAGTAAATAAGCAAAAATATGCACATGGTCTTGTATTCTTACCTTTTTATTACCGGATTTAGGACGGAAATATTGGCGTTTAGAGGCACCAACAAACCCCCTAAGCTCGAACCATTGCTCGTCCCGAGCAAATCTAAGCTCTAAATCCGGTGGATCAGGGGTTGCTACTATGCCAACTACCATTCAAGAGCTAAGTTTGCAAGACATGCTCGAATATACAAGTGTAAACTGGCATAACTTTGCACTCATTGTTTGTACTCCTTCACTATGGGGCATAGGATTACCTTGTCTTAGGAGGTGGACAGATGGAACGGTTTAAAAATAAAACCAGCCCCCTTGTAGGTTATTCCTTGGAGTTTTTGTGTGACGTCGCATGAGCAAGAAAATTCTCCTAAGTTAACATTGTTTCCTCAAATGACACTCTCATTCACTCGTATGTATTTCCTCACCAAAGTTCTTTTCCTTCTCTATGTAGGCTTGAAAATGGAGCTTGGCATGGAAAAGGCATACTTATCATGCATATTTTGCTAAGTCAAAGAGCAGTCCTATTGAAAAGACAAGGTTGTTCGCAATTCGGTCATTGGAAAAAAATGTTCGGGGGTGAGGGAGAGAATGGACTCACGCGAAGGGGTTTGGAAAACAGCACAAAGCCAATGACATAAGGTACTAGTTAGCCCATTATGTCAGAATTTGTGCCATGAAAAACTTGTCTTTAATTGCCCAATTTTTTAAGAACTCGACCCTTGCTTATGTAAAGGCCATGAGAGCTATGACATAATCGTGCTCCTCTTTTTTTTTTTTTTTTTTTTTTGAGGAATGCAACACGCTTCTTTTTTTTTTTTTCTTCTTCATTTTGATAGCTCTCATGCCTATTTTTCAACAAGATTGAAGGATCGCAAGATATGGGGGCATTTTGAAGACAAGGTTTTGAATTGGGTAGGTTCAAAGGCTTCGCAAAGGAAAGATATGGCTCAAATCGGAAATGCCCGGGGGAATGAGTTCTTGAATTCAATGAGAATTTCAGCACGCCCAGGTTTTTATTTGTGATGAAGAGAGCAAAGATAAACGCGAAGGGAAATGACCAACTTTGAACAACCATGCTCCATAAGGACTTAAACTTTGACAAAACTCAATGCATGAGTAAGTAGCATATGTAAGGGTTTGAGAAATTCAGCTCATATATGGCTTTGGTAGGACATTTTATTGTCATCGAGGGAACAAGTAACTTGGGGTTTTAAATTGCGACAGAATGAAAACATCTCCAAGGTTTTACCCATACTAAGGGGAAGGTGAATTAAGCTCATTTAACCATATCACAATCTCTCAACCACTTAGACTTGGTTTTAGCATTTAGCATCCCACAAGTGTAGAGTTTGCACGGGAGTGCCGATAAACACATAAAACATGAGAGCATAGTAGCGCAAACTTAGCAATTGAGAGCAACTAAACATAACAACCATTCATCATTTCCACTTAGCATAGGTAGAAGCAAGACAAGGCATTTATTTCTTTTTGGTGGTTTTTAAGTTATGCAAATTTTTATGACTTTTCTTAGCATACAAAACATAAATCTTTTTAGGATTTTTTTTAGAGCAATAAGGAAGAAAAAGGAAACCAAAAATAAAAATAAAAACAACTATGTACATGGTGTGGCTTTCTCCAACAAACAACGATACAAACAGCAAGGACGACTAGCAAGTGCCAAGTTAAACGAGCAAGATAACGGAGATAGGCTAGAGCAAGGGCGAGGTGCGCGGCGTTGGTGTCCTGCACAGCAATGGTGTCGGACGACGTGGTGGCGTCAGGCAACACGATGGTGAGGTGATGCTGCGGCGTCGTGCACCAATATGTGGCGTCGATGACTTGTGCCGCAGCAGTGTCGTGCTGCTGCATGCGGGATCGGGCGATGCGGCCACGGCGTCGGGCGACGTGATGACAGCGGCCAAGCTTGCCTCAATGCTTGTGTGCGTAATGTCTTGTTGACGGGTGAGCGGCAAGTGGTGGTGGGGTCAGCCAACGCAGGCACCATGTTTGCCCGTTGTGGCCATGTCGGCCGATGTTGGCACATCCCTTTCTCTCTCTCCTTTTTTTATTATTTTGTTTTTCCTTAATTGGCTTCCTTATGATCAGGCTTCATGTTTCCACAACAAGGTTTGCACAAAACAACTATATTCCATTTGTGACTTCAGGCTAACGTTCCGTCTAGACACCATGTCTACACGTACGGCTAGTACTCTTCCCTACGTACAAGTATAGAGGAGAGCAACATGCTAAACACATCAAAACAAAAATTGGTGTGCATAGCATAGACATGAAAACCACAAACCAAAATAGGTGCTAGGGGCTAGCTACATTTGTGATTGCCGTTCGAAAACCTCATGCCATGGAAGGGCCCAACTTTATTTAAAGCAAGATTTTTTGTTGTTGTTGTTTTTTTTAAAGCATGCATATGGTGGTGAGGAAAAAAATGATGTATAAACGGATAAGAGACACATGATCACTAGGCCTGGCCTTTCTCGCAGTGCAAACTCATTCCGTTGAAAATATCAGGGTTCATCCCATTTAGCCCTATGGATCGGTGTACCGACCTCGTCGGAGTGAATCCAACCCTGTGGATAGGGACTACTACGAGTTGGACTAGGAACCCGAATAGATAGGTAAAAGAGAACTCTCCACCTACCTAGACTAGGCACATCATCACCCGAGTACAGTTCAAGGCCGAGGAGCCACCCATTCATAACGAAGGCACTAGCGATGTGATGTATGAAAGTTATAAATGATGAATTCCGGGTTACCTCCCGGCAAGTGCCCTTGGTTTTAAGTCACTAGGCTCAACTTCTCCATTCTTTTTATGTCTCATGGTCGACGCTTGTCATAGGAGAGGACGTGGTCGTCGCAACTATAGCAATCCCTTACCGCCAGGAAGAGCTCGGGGAGCAATATTCGCATTCCCCATGGCTTTTCCGGTGTAGGGGTTGCTATTCACCATTTCTTTGACTAATGCTGGCTTCATCTTGAGGTTGGAGTGGAAAGAACATCGTCTTCTCGACCATGGTGAGAGGTTGAGAGATGAGACTGTGATTAGAGCTATGCTCCACCCTGTTTGTCCAATTCACAAGGAGCAAAACAAAACAGGGTGATCCCGCTAAGGATAGTGGTAACTATGCAAACGAGTTATTATCGAGTTCAATGTCATTAGCCTATTGCTTCCCCGACAACGGTGCCAGAAATGCTTGTTGGCGATCACTATGCTCCAAAGATTAAAGTCAATTAAATTCCACAAGCGCACGGAACACCATTGTAGCATTTCACCTCAGAGTATTCCGGGGTATCGTATTTATATTTCCACAGGGAAGCATGATGGATAAAGGCAAACAAACTTGATAAGAAACACGTTCACATAGCTACGGACTATTCCTTAGTCGAGGGTTAACCAATTGATAGATAGGTATATGAGTGATTCGCACTATCAAAAGGAGAAGGTTGTTACGCCTTTAAAGGCATAGGTAAGTAGTGCAGTCGGATAAATGAGTGAGGACAACGATTCCTATGTATTGGTCAAAAAGTATGTCAAGCTGAATCTACGAATGCTCACCAAGTACTAGTGGAGTATCCGGGGTTTTCACCATCTCGAATAAACTCTACATTAAATAAATGACTCTCTAGTTATTTCGGGCGACGCTGCACGCATCTCAGGAGGACATACGGTTAGGTAACCGAGCACTTACTAACAAAGCCGAATGTGGCCGACTTCAAGGGACAGACAGGGCTGTCACCACCGGCCGCCTACGGCCCCCGGGGATTTTGCTGCATCTCAAGCTAACTCTAAATCATGACACCACGTCACCAAATAGAGAAAGTACTCGACCCTAGTATACTAGTCGCAGCAAGTCAAGCAACACAACAATACTTAGCACTAGAACCAAGCAAGTGTGACTTGAAACCCATAACTAGATATCAATCATTTCGTACTTAGGAACATCGAGATTCATAGCTAATTAAGCACACTCGTACAACGAACGAAAGGGGAAGGTACGAGCATAAAGACGACTTGACATGAGTGAAGGTAGAGCATGGCCAATATATTGACATCATAAAGTACTTGATACAATCGGAAAATAAGATACAAGGGACTCGATCTTACCAAACTCCAAAAGGCAACATTCGGAATCGGGGCGAGTGCCTGACTCGACTCTAACTCTGACTAATCCTACTTCCTAGACTCTAAATGGCGAAACTGAAACTTTTGGACTTGATCTTGCGAGGTGTGTGTTGATGTGAAGCATCCACCCTCCTTTTATAGGGGAATTGAGGCGGTTTAGGGGGTTGGCCGACCTTGGGGGGTCGCCCGACCCTTGATCAAGGTCGGTTGCCCCTTTGACGCCTTGGATCATCTCCCGGAGGCGGTTGGAAGGCGGTTTCAGGAAGTCGGTTGGTCGGGCGACGTGGGTGCCATGTCGGCCGACCCTAGACAGGTCACCCGAGCCAGTCTGGGTCACCCGACCCCCTCTGGGTCATCCGACGTCCTCAGGGTCGCCCGACGTGACTTGTGTCAGCAGCATATCTTCTGGTCACCATAACTTCTTCATCCGGAATCCAAATTGGGTGAACCATATGTCCGTTTCCATCGTATTGATGAGGGCTTCAACATGGTGAGCTCCATTATAGGATTTGACCTCATCTTCTAGTTGGTTCTTGTAGTCTTTTGCCATCATCCGCTGATCTTATTTAGGATCGAGTGACGTAAGGGCGGTCACGTCACCCGGAGCTTCCCTTGTCCATCTTCTTCACTTATGTGCATGTCATGGCTGTGGGGACATTGGAGAACATGTAGGATAGTTCTCACAGCCATTGGACTTCATTTAGGGCCAGATGACGTAAAGGGTGGTCACGTCACCCGGGCCTTCCCACTCTTATTTGCCTCGGCTCCTTGCTTCAATTGGTCATGGGAATATTGTGTAGCATGTTGAAAGACTTTCATGACCAAAGGACTTCATTTAGGACCGGGTGATGTAAGGGTGGTCACGTCACCCAGGCCTCAGCCAACCGTTTATGCTTCTTCATTTACGTCCAATCTTCGTGATGTTCGGGTTTCACCATTTATTTATTTAAAACACGCCAAATTGCCTTGTACCCTGCAAAAAAAAAATGGCAGATACACAACTTGTGGAACTAGATTAGTAAATAAGCAAAAATATGCACATGGTCTTGTATTCTTACCTTTTTATTACCGGATTTAGGACGGAAATATTGGCATTTAGAGGCGCCAACAATATCGTTTGGAGTTGCCACCCATCCTTGCTGGTGTTCACAACGTCTTCCATGTAACTCAATTGAAGCAGTGCCTGAAGGTCCCAACAGATGTGGCAGTCAATGATTTGCAGCAGCCTGAGCCAGATCTGACTTATCCTGAGCAGCCCGTCAAGGTAATTGGTCAGAAAGACCGAGTCACCAGGAACACCACCACCAGATTTTACAAGGTACAATGGAGCAACCACTCCGAGGCTGAAGCCACATGAGAGACGGAAGAGATTTTACACTCTCACTTTCCGGGTTTTCTACCTTCGAGGTGAGTTTTTACTTGTTCCGTTTTGCATCTTATTTCTTCACCTTAATTCCTTTTCGTTTTTCTACTCCCCTTAATCTCGGGATGAGATTTCCTTTAAGAGGGGAGGGCTGTGACACCCCGTGTCACTGCAGCAAAGAAATCTGCAGAAAACCCACTCAAGAACTGAACCAAATTGTGATCAAACCAAATCTGAATGAAAGATCAAATGTTCAAATAAATGTCAAACCAATGCTTGTGAAGCAACTCAAAATTTTCAATAACATGCCCTGAACAAAAATTTTATGGAAAGAACATCATAACAGAGAATTTTGGAGAATGTTTCAGAATTTTTTAAATTCAGGAAGTGCCTCTAAAAATTCCGTGAAATCCGTACAAATCTGTCTGTTCCATGATTTTTAGTTCAAAATCCATAGCCGTAAAAGGCATTGAGGCAAAAGAAAAGTTAAAGCTGGTTGTCTGATCTTCATCTCCAGATTTTTTCATAATTTTTGGAGCAATGTAAGTTCCCTGTTTAATTCAGCAAACTTCGCTGGATTTAAATCACTGAAATTGCGAAGGACGCCGGGCCCGCCCGCAGAGCAGTGTTGCCACGTCGCCGCCGACGATCGGGATATGCTGTGTCCTCCTCCACCGCTCGTCCGTACATCGCTGGGATAAAAATCGAGCCCACTCCGCCCCCCGGTCCTTCCTTCGCCCCATTTTTCCAGTCACCCTAACCCTAGCCATTTCTCCCATTGCTCGCCAGCCGAGCTCGAGCTCCGCCCGTATTCAGTCGCCGACCAGCTGGTTTCGGTCGAGCTTCTTCTACCCCGAGACTCGCGTTGACCTCCACGAGCTCTTCATGGTGCCCCGCTCCTTCTTCTCGCTGTCAATCGCGAGCCCGAAGTCGTCTCCCTCACCTTCGGTCACAGCAGCGTCGTCGCCGCACCGTCGAATTCATCGCTCCCAGTGAGTCTTCCTTCGATTCAATGCTCCCAGGGATCCTGCAGCTTGTTGCGCACCCCTCTGACCGAACCCTTCTCCTCCTTCCGCAGCCCAGACGCTGGAAACCGAGTTTTCCCCGCCGCCGGTCAACCTCGCCCGTCACGGCGCCTCTCCGGTGAACTCCGCTCTCCGAAGCTCCTCGTCGTCAACCGTGCACACTACGAGATCCGCGTCGTCACCTTGAAGCTTGTGCACATGTGAGCTCATCCCCGTGCACCTCAGAGTCGTTGAAACACCGCTGCAAAGCCTCCGCCAAGCCGCCTCCTCGTCATTGAGCCCCTCTTCCGCCTCTTCTCCGTCGCCAAGCTTGCCACCGAGGATAGCAACATCTAGGTGAACCTCCCGCGCCCCTCCTTCCCTTCCCTCTCCGCCCTCCGTCGTCGGAACTCCACCTTGCCGCCGCCGACGTGCCATGGGCGCCGTGCATGGGCGCACCGTGGGCACCGAGCCCTAGGTCCAGCCTAGTTCTGGCCCAGCCTGTTGTTGACGGTGTAATTTGACCAATTTTACACCTCCAACACTGTCAATAAAAGCCATCAATCAAGGATAAAATAAACATTCTTTTATAAATAATGGCTTTCCACGAGTTTTGGTGAGATATTTGATGCAGGAAGGAAATACGACAAAAATCATAAAGAAATGGAGGAAAAGTACACCGGCTGGCCTACTCAGGCTCCACCTGCAGCGAAACTTCTCCCAGCAAGGCCTTCACTGCTCCACCACGTCCAAATCAAGGCCCAGTCCAGCAGGAATCAATCGACTTATCAGAACATGGGCTGTTGGGCCCAAACTTGAAGGCCACGCTAATTCTGCCACCCCCACGAAGGAACCGACTATCCAACCGCCATCAGGAAGCAATCTGGGACGTCCAGGAGGAAGGCGGTGGCGAACCGCTACAATGGACGGCCGGCCGGCCCCCCTACCAGGCCGGTCGGCCTAACTTGGCGCGCCCGTCACTCCATCCTCTACTATAAGCCACCCCCTGTCCTAAGGACCCTATAAATACCCTTCACTAGCTCTAGTACAACTCGCACCTTGATACATACTTCATTTATATTCTTTTAGTAGCGAAGTGCTGCTATTGTAGTGAGTGAGTGAGAGGGAAGGAGAGTCGGAGTTCTCGGAGGATGTCGAGGCTCTGCTTCTACTTCGCCTCGGGTATGCTTCCTGCCTAGGAGTAGTCTACCACGTCTTCTGGGCCGGGCAACATGTAAGGATATTATTGGTCGGATAATGAAGTAAGGTATTCTGCTCTATTCATTTGTGGGTTTCAGGTATATAGTAAGTATCTATTTATTTATATGCTTGCTATGTTGACTAGCTTATAGTACTTCGCTAGTTGTAATGATAGGTGTAAACGTGGTGTTTAGACCTAGAGTTATCCCTGATCTGCCCGTAACCCCACAGAGGACGGTAGCCCCACGTGTGACAGGCGTGTTCAGGCCTTTGCAATCCGCCACGTCCAGGTTATCGAGATGGTAGGGTCTTAATTATAGCACGTAGTCGCCTAGTAGTTGAACCTAATTCTCGGGTTAGCTACTAGGAAATGCGTGTGCCCCGAAACGAATGACAAAGTAAGGACCTTACCAACTTATCCAGCTACATAATTAATTCCTTAGTATTAGATTGCCTGGCCAGAAGACCCTCTTATTTATTGCTGCATTCACTAGTACCCTTGCGTGCCCTCATTTTCAGATAATTTGCTAGGATTAGAGTATCTTTTACACTGTTCATTCTCTATGGATTCGATACCTTAGGAATACTCCTGAGTGAAAGCTACATCGGTATCCGTACGCTTGCGGATTAATTTCTGTTAGGCCTTTGGACTGCCAACAAGCTTTCTGGCGCCGTTGCCGGGGAACGGTAGCTGTTCTAGAAACTCAAACCTAGAGTCGTCCGTTAGAGGGTTGTTTTTATTTTCTTTTATTTTTGTTTTTGTATTTTCTTTTATTATCATCACACTATGGATACACCATCGATCTTCGATGCCATGGCTCCGAAAGGAGCATTATTGGAGCCTCCACCAGCTGATAGAACTGGTCGTGACGATACTGTTCAGCGGGGAAGACAATGCAAATCCATATGCACACATACGTCACTTTGAGCAGCTCTGCGCCACTGTAGTGACTTCCGGAGTCCCACAAGACAGTTTCAGGTGGATGATGTTCCCATTCTCCATCACCGGCGAAGCAGCTCACTGGTATTATCTGCATGTGAGTGAAGCAGAAGGAGACTGGTACACTCTCAGGAAGCGCTTTTGCCTTAACTACTTCCCTCTCTCACAGGTAATCACTCTTCGCAAGAAGGTCATTGCCTTTGAGCAGGGCAATAATGAGCCACTAGGAGCTGCCTGGCACCGCTTCCTCTCTTGCACTCAGGAAGGTCCAGATCTGGGAATTCCATCACCCATCCTCCTTCAACACTTCGCTGCAGGACTCAATCCTCAAGGCCGCAACTTCTTAGATGCAGCCTCGGGAGGTTCTTTCCTGTACAAGACAAGAACAGAAGGGTTTGAGGTCCTAAAGAAGATCCTCAGTAATCTGAATGCCTATGAAGCATGTGCAGCCGAACCTCCAAAGGAAGAAATTCAGGCTGTTTCACAGGCACCTTCAGCCAGCTTACCAGAAGAAGAGGAAGAAGCATGTGTGAAAACACCCCGCACCGAACCTTCACCAGCCATAAAAGCTCCAGAGGCAATTCCAGAACCAGAACCTGCTCCAGAACCTATTCGAGAACCAAGACCAGAGTCAGAGCAAGAGTTTTTCTTCGATTGCCCGACGAATCCAAGGCTATTCCAAGAAGACAAGCTTCTCGCTGAAGGGCAGAACCAAGTTGAGTCCATTCTCCCCATGGTACCATATGAGGAGGAAGTTGACTTTTCAAAATTTGGAGATACACGAAGCTATACGGTTGAGAAGAATTGTTGTCTGGATAAAGCCAAGCTTGACAGGATAGATTGGGAAGATAGAATGGAATACGATGAAAGGCTGCATCAACTTTCTGCTATCTTTAGTGATGAATGGCTCCAAGAAGCAGAATGCACAGGAGATATCATGAAGCTACATTCGAAGCCTAGAAGCATTCGAATAGACTGTGGGATGTGGATTAATAAAGAAGCCATCTATGATCTGACAACCAAGATCAACATTTTGTCAAAGGATGTGGTAAAATTAATGGAGCTCCCACTAACCAGCCTGATCCCATCACAGAAAAGGTTGTTATACCAGAACACACTCTACCAAGCAGAAGGAGTCCTTGGGGAACTCAAGGTGGAAGTAAATGGACAACTAATGTTTCTAAACTTTCACATCTTTGACATCTCCACGCAGAACTTCATCCTGATAGGGACACCCATCTCAAACTTTACCAGAATGAGAAATACTCGAGAAGAGGTGGATATTCTTGTCAGACGAGAGTGCTTCTCTGTCGACTTCAGACGTACACTCAACACTAAAGCAGAAGGAACAACTGAAGGGATGGATGAATTCACGGCCATTGAAGAAGCCGCAGCCATTGAATTCTTAGAAGCATTGCAGCCTGGCAGAGATGAGGAGACAGAATTTTTCACCGAAGAAGAAGACCACTCACCTTATGTTCAACTCGAGGAACAAGAAGAATTAGCTCCAAAACCTGTAGAGCTCAAGCCGCTGCCATCAGGTCTCAAGTACAGCTTCCTATTCCAAGATCAGAAAACCCCTGTCATTATCAGTGACAAGATATCAGCAAAGGAAGAAAAGAAGCTAGTAGCCGTGCTAGAAAAATATCAATCAGTAATTGGCTGCTCGCTAGCAGACCTCAAAGGAATCAGTCCTCAATTCTGCACACATCGTATCCCCATGGAGCCCGACCATAAGCCTATCCAGGAGCACCAACGACGCTTGAACAACGCCATGAGAGAAGTGGTAAAGAAAGAAATTTTGAAGTTACTCAAGGCAGGGATTATTTATCCCGTTCAAGACAGTCAATGGGTCAGTCCAGTACAGGTCGTACCAAATAAGGGAGGGATGACTGTGGTGAAGAATGACAGGAATGAACTGATCCCCCAGCGTACAGTCACAGGATGGCGCATGTGCATCGATTACAGGAAGCTCAACAAAGCTACTAGGAAAGATCACTATCCACTGCCATTCGTTGACGAGATGCTCGGAAGGCTGGCGAAGCATTCATTCTTTTGCTTCCTTGACGGTTATTCAGGATATCATTAAATACCTATCCATCGTGATGACCAAGATAAGACCACCTTCACCTGTCCGTATGGAACTTTCGCCTACCGACGAATGTCATTTGGTCTATGCAACGCACCCGCCTCTTTCCAAAGATGCATGATGGCAATCTTCTCTGACCTAGTCGAGAAGATCATGGAAGTCTTCATGGATGATTTCTCGGTGTATGGAGAAACATTTGACAGATGTCTCCAGAACCTTGAGAGAGTACTCAAGAAGTGCAAGGAGGCAGACTTGGTTTTAAGTTGGGAAAATGCCATTTTATGGTGACAGAAGGGATTGTCCTGGGACACAAGGGTTCCGCCAAAGGGATAGAAGTCGACAAAGCTAAGATTGAAGTAATTGAGTCACTTCCACCCCCGAGGAACATAAAGGGAATCCGAAGTTTTCTTGGGCATGCAGGATTCTATCGGAGATTTATTAAAGATTTCTCCAAGAAAGTGCGCCCTCTCACCAATCTATTGGCTAAGGATGCACCGTTTGTCTTCGACAGCAAGTGCATGGAGGCACTCATTGAACTTAAGCAAGCCTTGATAACAGCCCCCATCATCCAACCACCAGACTGGTCACTCCCGTTTGAAATCATGTGCGACGCAAGCGACTATGCCGTAGGGGCAGTGTTGGGGCAAACCAAGGATAAGAAGCATCACGCTATAGCCTATGCTAGCAAGACTCTCACAGGGCCACAACTAAATTATGCCACCACCGAGAAGGAGCTTCTAGCTGTGGTATATGCCATCGATAAGTTCAGATCGTACTTGGTAGGAGCTAGAGTTATAATCTACACAGATCACGCTGCCCTCAAGTACCTCCTGACCAAGAAGGATGCAAAGCCACGTCTTATCCGTTGGATCCTACTCTTCCAAGAATTTGACCTAGAAATCAAAGATAGAAAAGGAGTAGAAAACACCGTGGCAGACCATCTCTCATGAATACGAACAGAAGATCCTGATAAGTTGCCCATCAATGATTATCTAAGAGATGATATGCTACTAAAAGTAACAACCACCGACCCTTGGTATGCAAACATTGTCAACTACATAGTAGCTGGATCTATACCACCAGGGGAGGACAAGAAGAAGATCATCAGAGACAGCAAATTCCACCTTTGGGATGAGCCATATTTATATAGAGTTCGCTCTGATGGTCTCTTGAGAAGATGCGTCCCTGCCCAAGAGGTCATGAAAATCATTGACAGCATTCGTCAGCTTTCGGGGGACACTATGGAGCATTTCGTACAAGTGCAAAAGTCTGGCAAAGTGGTTTCTACTGGTCAACCATGTACGATGATATGAAGGAGTACGTAAGGAGATGGCCCCGCTGCCAGAAGACTGGAGGAATCAACGCTCGTGATGCTATGCCCCTAACAAATAATCTTCAAATCGACATATTTGATGTCTGGGGAATAGGCTTCATGGGACTCTTTCCAAGCTTTGAAGGATATGAGTACATCCTCGTGGTAGTTGATTACGTTTCCAAGTGGGTTGAAGCAATCCCTTGTCGAAACTCCGACTCCATCCATTCGAAGAAAATGCTCTAACAAATCATCTTCCCAAGATTCGGCACCCCAAGAGTGCTGATAAGTGATGGGGGTTCGCACTTCATCGATAAATCATTCAAGCGAATGCTACTCTTTCTAGGCATCGAACATAGAGTAGCAACCCCCTATCACCCACAAACCAGCGGTCAAGCGGAGACATCGAACAAGCAAATCAAGAACATACTCCTGAAGACCGTCAATCAGATGGGTAAGAATTGGAAGTCGAAGCTGCATGAAGCTCTATGGGCTTACAGGACAGCGTACAAGACGCCAATCGGCATGACTCCATACCAATTGGTTTATGGAAAGACGTGTCATCTGCCCGTTGAATTAGAGTTCAAGGCATATTGGGCTATCAAGTAGTGGAACATGGATCTTGATCAAGCCCGAATCAAAAGATGAATGCAAATTGCCGAACTCGAAGAACGGAGGGAGAAAGCGTACCATAGTTCAAAACTCTACAAGGAGAGAGTGAAAAGATGGCACGACAAGCGCATTGGGAGAAGAGCTTCAAACCAGGTGATAAGGTACTTATGTTTAACTCCCGCGTTAAATTATTTGGCCATGGTAAGCTTAAAAGTAAATGGGATGGCGCATACACGGTAGTAGAAACATCTAAACACGGGGCCATCACTCTCCAGAGCGATGATGGGGAGTACTTTAAAGTTAACGGCCAGCGCTTAAAAATCTTTCTAGAACCTTCCGTGCCTGAGCTCGAGGAAGTAGATGTCCTCGAGTTCCTTCCCGAAATTTCATCTACGGTCTAGCCCCGACCTTAACCGAGCCTTGTATCTTTTTCCTCAATTTATTTTCCTTCTATTTTTTTAATTAGAAAATAAAATTTTTGGTTTTCGGAGAAAGAGCAGGCCGGCCGGCCTAGTGTTGCTTCAAAACTTTTTGAAAATTTTTGTGGCGGCGCTCCTGATCCAACCAAACGAAACACCAAACCCTACCCTGCCAATCGGAGCTTATCCCGCACAGAGTGATTTTTTCTCTTTATAAACACATCAAAAAATCATTTTCACTCCATCCTCTTCCTTCAAACCTCGACCATGGGTGAGAGAACACCAAAACAGAGCCACATCAATGTGTCTCCCATCATGCCCAATGGTTCCAATCCAAGAACCATCCACGCCAATGGCCGCGACCAGAAGCTAGCCTATCTCGATCAGTTTGTGCCATCAAGTGACGCGGAATCCAGCGTCGCAAGGCACCTGGACTTCATCAGCCCCTGGGATGCCGCACTGGAGGCGGAGCTACTCGCTGCCGGGACCATCCCAGGCCGGCCGGCCCCCCATCCAGGCCGGCCGGCCAGCCCGAGGCGCGGCAGGAGACCGTCTCCCAGCAGCGGGAGCCCCTTCGCCGGTAGATCGCTGGCCCCTGCTGGTGGCGTCGGGAAGAAGCAGTACCGCGGCGGAATTGCGCATCCAATCGTCGGCGAGCTGTCGCCGATGAAAGGAAAGGCGCCGGCGCTCCCGACTCCGACTCCAAAGGAGGAGCCGTTGAGCCCTCCTATGGAGGTTTTCCGCGTCGCTGAGGAGTACCACATGGTGGATGGCAGCCAATCCTTGTCCAAGGATGAGGAGTCCGATAGGTCTCTTAGCCACAATGGCAAGGACGCCTATGAGAACGCCCCCACCTACCGGGTGTTTGGAAGCTGAGGCAAGGAGGGCAGCGCCAAGGTGCTGTACAAGAAGGCAAAAAGGGGGCACATCCATGCCTCGGAGTCTTTTGACTCCTCCCCCTCTCAAGGAAGGCGTCGTCGTGCACCACCACCCATCGCTGACCCCCTACGGAGTTTAGCGAGGATGCCAACAAGGAAATCAATGAAGCACTCCTTCGTTTTGAGAGGCATCTTGCTAAGGTGGAGGACTATCAGGGCGAGCAGCACTTGGATTTCGAGGAATGCAAGGACAAGATCAACCTTGTGAGGAAGGGATTAGTGGCCAAAACCAAGAGGCACTACAAGCTCACGGGGTTCATGGACTACTATGATGCACCCTCACCATAGGAGCGTTTAGGATTAGTTTGATCGGCGCTAGTTTTTATTTCCTCATTCAAATTTGCTTTGAATTCGATTAGGTTTGGCTTTCAATTATTTTATTTCTGATGTAAAAGCGCCCAATGCACCTATGAATAAATAAAATCATCCAGTGGTTAATGACTTGAGTGTTAAAATTAATTGAGTGTTGGTTTATGTGGTTGCCCACATAAACCAACCTTTTTGCGCTCACATTTTCCACGAGTGTGCAGGATAAAAATGATGTACAGGTAATGGTGCACTATCACGACAAAATAGAGGCGGAATAGGGGACGGACCCCACCGGCCGGCCCCACTTCTAGGCCGGCCGGCCTGGCCCAGACCCCGATCAGGTCCATTCTTCTATGACTCTTATCTCTTGACCTCCTCGCTCTGTTTCTCCTGTCCATTACCCAAAAATAAAAATACTTCTGTGAATTTAACCAAATGCGAACCTTCCTCCATCATCGGTTTCATGACATTTTGTTCCGCAATTGATTCTTGCTCACAAGATTTAATATTAGGGATGCTCCTATCTATTTTGTTGTGAGATTTGATATGTGCTAAAGACTTGACCCTTGTTGCTTCTCATTATCTCCTCGGGAATCATAGCTCTTTCTTCAACCTTTTTGTCACAAATTTTCTCATAAATCCCATTAGAGCATAGTGAGTTCGATTAAGATTTAATTCTCTAAGGCTGCAAGGCACTCCTCCGAATTTTAGTCGCACAACTTTGATATGTGCGAACAATCCTTCAGTTATTCCGCAAAGCGTCATCATTATAGCAGAATTTGTCCACCAAAAGAATTTCTGCTCTATTGATCATCGTCCTTCAAGAAAAGTGAAGGAGCCCAAAGAATGCCTCATTTATCATGGGAATTACTCTCTATAAAAAAAAGAGAGAAAGAGAGAGAGAGAATTCCCCGCTCAAAAAGGGAAAAAGGCATAGAAGGCACCTCACTTATGAAAAGGATGACATAGAGCGGAATTCAAGAAGGCGCATCATGTTTCCACATGAACCATACACATTTAGTTGACTAAGATTATGAGGATGTGCAACGCACCTTTTAGACTCATCTCTTAATCTTACAACATCTACGTTAAAGACTATGCCTTCCTTACCTAGCCCCAGATAAAAGCCAAAATTCTAGAAGTAAGGAAGACCACTTTTTGAGAGATGACAGGCTCCACACCACAATGAGTGATTCATGATTTTGAGAATTTCTGTGACTTTTGGGCGAAGAGGAGACTTTTGAAACCCGAGGGATTTTCAAGTTGCACAGGATCTTTGTTTTCGCCATTCAATCTTTCAACTTCTCAAGACAGTGAGCTTTAGCCACTTCCACATAGTGAGCCTGAAGAAATTGTTGGGATAACTTTGTCATGTCACCTTGATGATGTCTTTTCTTTGGTTCAATTCCTTTGCTTGGGACGAGCAAAGATCTATTCCTGGGGGGATGTTGACGATGTAATTTGACCGATTTTACACCTCCAACACCGTCAATAAAAGCCATCAATCAAGGATAAAATAAACATTCTTTTATAAATAATGGCTTTCCACGAGTTTTGGTGAGATATTTGATGCAGGAAGGAAATACGACGAAAATCATAAAGAAATGGGGGAAAAGTACACCGGCCGGCCCAATCATAGGCCGGCCGGCCTACTCAGGCTCCACCTGCAGCAAAACTTCTCCCAGCAAGGCCTCCACTGCTCCACCACGTCCAAATCAAGGCCCAGTCCAGCAGGAATCAACCGACTTATCAGAACATGGGCTGTTGGGCCCAAACTTGAAGGCCACGCTAACTCTGCCGCCCCCACGAAGGAATCGACTATCCAACCGCCATCAGGAAGCAATCTGGGACGTCCAGGAGGAAGGCGGTGGCGAACCGCCACAATGGACAGCCGGCCGGCCCCCCTACCAGGCCGGCCGACCTAACTTGGCGCGCCCGCCACTCCATCTCCTGCTATAAGACACCCCCTGTCCTAAGGACCCTATAAATACCCCTCACTAGCTCCAGAACAACTCGCACCTTGATACATACTTCATTTAGATTCTTTTAGTAGCGAAGCGCTGCTATTGTAGTGAGTGAGTGAGAGGGAAGGAGAGTCGGAGTTCTCGGAGGATGTCGAGGCTCTGCTTCTACTTCGCCTCGGGTATGCTTCCTGCCTGGGAGTAGTCTACCACGTCTTCCAGGCTGGGCAACATGTAAGGATATTATTGGTCGGATAATGAAGTAAGGTATTCTGCTCTATTCATTTATGGGTTTCAGGTATATAGTAAGTATCTATTTATTTATATGCTTGCTATGTTGACTAGCTTATAGTACTTCGCTAGTTGTAATGATAGGTGTAAACGTGGTGTTTAGACCTAGAGTTACCCCTTATCTGCCCGTAACCCCATGGAGGACGATAGCCCCACGTGTGACAGGCGTGTTCAGGCCTTTGCAATCCGCCACGTCCGGGTTATCGAGATGGTAGGGTCTCAATTATAGCACGTAGTCGCCTAGTAGTTGAACCTAATTCTCGGGTTAGCTACTAGGAAATGCGTGTGCCCCGAAACGAATGATAGAGTAAGGACCTTACCAAGTTATCCAGCTACATAATTCCTTAGTATTAGATCGCCTGGCCAGAAGACCCTTTTATTTATTGCTGCATTCACTAGTCCCCTTTCGTGCCCCCTTTTTCAGATAATTTCCTAGGATTAGAGTATCTTTTACACTGTTCGTTCCCTGTGGATTCGATACCCTAGGAATACTCCTGAGTGAAAACTACATCGGTATCCGTACGCTTACGGATTAATTTCTGTTAGGCCTTTGGACTGCCAACACCTGTCCGTGGCCCAGCTCAACCGGGCCAAGCCCATATCAATTTCCTGGATTTCCTGATCTCCTTAATTCCTCAGAAAATCGCAGAAAGTTGTAAAATCAATAGAAAAATAAATACTCCTAAAAAAAAATACGAAACCAATTTTGTTGGCTTCCTTGTAGCATACTCTGTCCAGGAAAAATGACAAATCACCTTTTTCGCCATATATATTTCCTGTAAAAATGAAAATGTACAGATCTTGTTTAATCCATATTAATTTATCTGTTGATCTATAAATCACAAACTCTTGCATGGCTGTTAACCTACTGTGAACACACTTACAGCATATTTTTCTACTGTCATATCCTGCTTAATTATTTTCTTATGATTTAAAACTTGTTTTGCATTGTTTAACTCATTAAAAATAATTTGTAATGCAATAAATCATCAAACTCCACTGTAAATTACTTCTAGTGGCACTCTTCTCCAGAAAAATACTGCTGGACATAAATTAATTTTCAAAATTAATTTAGCTAATTGATCAACTTAAGTTAATTAAGTGATTAGCTTGAACAAGATGTCAATGAAGGAAATACTTCAGACGAAAGTAATGAACAAAGTTAATCATCTGCACTTACAGTGTAAATGACTGCCATATCAAATAATGAAATCATGTTTGCATCATATCATTGCATCTAACTTGCATTATTCTTCTTGTCATGACGTGTAGCTTTCGAGGTGATCAGGAGCAGCTGGAGGATCAGGATGCTGAGCAGTTTAGGAGGAGATATTAGCTGACTTTATCTAGTAGCCAACACTTGAGCCAGGAAAGCCCCGGTGCATGCCTCTCTATTTAGAATTTTTGATTCGTCACTTGATTGGGGCTAGTAATTGTTTGTGCATTAGGTTTATTAGGAGTTGATGTGAAAACCTAGAACTGCATTAGGATTACGCTTCCAGATTTACCTTGTGTCCTATTTTATAGTAGTTGGTTATAGGTTAACGTTAGAACTTGCTATGCTTAGTGCCTACAGTGGACGGTAGAAGACAAGTGGTAGGTCCCACTCGCATGATAGGATCATACACCCTGGATCCTGTGAAAAGCGGAAACGCGAAGCCCCCCTGTACGGGTTTAAGTGTCTTGCGGTCCTATGCGAAGCCCTCCAAATCGTCCGCATTGCTGGACGATGGGGAGAACCCAGGATGTACCCTTAGGTCCCCCATTCTGTAATTCGGCAAAGCCCTCTATCGCCCGTGGAGCCGAGCGAAGAGTGTTGGGACGATTGAGATTTTAGGACTGAGTAAATGATGTATTTGGCTCGTGGCCCCAAAAATCGATGTCCGTTACAGGAGGGTCCGGTCATATTTATAGACCTGACCCTAGTATTACATTTGAGACCTTTTACTACAACCTTCGGACCTATTTTATATACCCTTCGCTGAATAGCTTCCGAAATCTTCGGTATACTTTGGTCCTTCGCCGGTGGAGTACTGTTGCTAGACCCTCCCAACACTGCATGCATTTTTAATCATCACGGCAATAGTCTCCAATTATTTTGTGTAAGTATCAGTGTACTTCAGATTAGGTGTCTTAAGCATGGTGAGGCATTAGCTGCTCCATCAATTCCTTTAATTAGCTTTTGTGCGAAAATGACAGTACCACACAAGATGAGCATTATATCGAATCACATGTTGAGCGTCAAAAGAAAAAGTGAAATGTTGTGCGAACAGATGCAAAGCAACTAAAGAAGCCGTAGAAACAATACTTTAATTTTTTTTTTTGCAATGTGAATCAATACTTTTCTCACCAAGCAGGCAATCAATAGTAGGGCCAAGGAAAGAATCTCCTCAAAAGGGAAAGTGAAATGCAATAACAACGCCATACTACTTGTGTTATACAACCCAGCCGCGCTTTGATCTCATGGTCATTCCGTCAATTAGCTTCCATATGCTCGCGAGTCGATTACACAACTTCTCACAAAATTGATATGCCTGAGGTAAATTTCTCTATCTGTACTAGAGAAGAAAGGACTACTGAGCATACATGCGGACACTCATCCAGGTCTCTCGTTTTTTAAAATCGCAAATGCAATGTGTATTGCAGGGTTCATCATCTGGGTCTGGGAGCAGTGACGACAGATGCAAGCTGCAGCTGAAAGCCTATGCGAAGGTCGATGCCAAGCTGCCCAAACGGCACAACGGCTGTACCCCGGTGATGGTGAGCATCACGGGGCCACCATCAGGAATAGCCGATCAGCGCGCCTCCATAGATGTTGTCCTCGTGCTTCATGTCCAAATCCGATGCACGGCACCGCCCAACTGGCATGATCTCCTCAACAAGGCAACAGAGCTCGTTGTTGAAAAGCTAGGCGACAATGACTGCCTCGCTATCGTCCCTGCTTTACTGAAGGAGACAAAAATTATGTTTGACAATGCAGTTATCGGCCCAGTCAAGCCAAAATTATTGCCGATGACTTCCGAAAACAAGTTAGCTGCTTGTAATGCTGTAAAATCTTCGGAGGCCCTGAGAAGAAACACCCCCTTGTTGAAGGATTTGGAATCCGCCGAATCGGTATGTACGTCAATATAATGTAATGAGCATACTATAACCCTGCATCCATGCATTGACTGATCTTATGAACTTCGATTATTTGACTAACTTGAAGTAGCAACGTTTGTAGATCTTATATGGTCGGGGATCCAATGATAAGGAGAAGCGTGCATGCTACATTGTTGTAATTTCTAACAGCAACGAGGACCTGACCTCCGTGCTTACATGGAGATTACCCTCTGTGCATGCCTTCGGCTTTCGAGACGCCGACAATGCGCGGACAATGTACTCCATTGCTTGCAGCGAGGATAGCACTTATGCCATCTTGGACGAGGGCGATCCGATCACTCAGCATTTAGCTGCGAGCATGGACAAGATCACCTCCATCATCGTGCCAGTGGAGGTCAGGCTCAAGTGCAACGAAGGGGCTGTTCTGTCAGAAATTTGTGCCCCTCGCATCTGTTACTTTATCTCACACGACAAGAAGGTTGGCATCATCTGGGCCAAAGCCCGCCGTACTAGCGCCACGATCAATTTTCTCATCTACTTGGACATCCCCGATGATTATTTTGGGTACGATAATCTGCTCAACATTGAATGCAAGTTTGGCCAGCAGACCTGTAATTCGGACAAGCAACCAGTGCTGGTTGCGGTCAGTGAGGGCATGGATAAATCCATGGATGTGGCAGCGGAGATTGTGAGGATGGAAGGTCTCTCTATCATCACTGAACACACCATAAAGATTGTAAATGGAGAGCAGCATAATGCTTCCGACATGCTGCGTAAATGGAAAGAACTCAACAAGTTGAGTTACGGTAAGGAGGCTGCCGAGTCTGCTGACCTGCTATCCGTGCTCTCGAGAAGATTGATGAGATGGATAGAAGGCTGCAGAAGAACGAATTGTGGCTTGAGTACGTGCTAACTTGGCGATCACACCAGGGGTGGCCTCTCCCGCCACTAATCAGAAACAAGAAGTATGGGCCCAGCGGCGAACCTAGGAAAGAGACTGTACGTATTCCTACTTCCAATGTTAATAATTGTACTTAATAAATATTAATCTGAGAAACATCATACTCGAGGCTCCTGTTTTTCGAAAATACAGTTAGGCAATTGCTCACTTGATATTCTTGTTCTCACCCAGCCTATGTACCTTTTTCTTTCTTTGGTTCGACCTCCTACAGACCACCGCCCATGATTCCCTTTTGCAGCTGAAAATCTTGGCAAAGGTAGATGCTATCCCGGTGCCGATGCAGAAGCCCCGACAAGGCCTCCCTCTACTGGTTCACATCAGGGTGCCGCCAGTGGACGAGTTGGAGGAGAAACGCTGCCCTCTCGACCTGGTAGTTGTGCTCGACATCAACAACCGAGGGAATGAGATGAATGGGAGAACGCTGAACCAGCTGAACAAGGCCATGGAGTTCATCATGAAGAAGCTTATCGACAGGGACCGCCTGGCGATTTTATCCGTTCAATCATCCGTCACCCAATCTGCATCTGCCTTCAAGCAAATGACAATGAAAGGGCGGCAGGAGTGCATGAAGACGCTATCTGTCGTGACAGCGGTCAGCAAAGACACACCGCAGGTACGGACGCCTGATGCTTGCTGAGCCGAGCTTCACCTGTTACTGCAGTTTCTCGGGAAATTTATTTCAGTGACATTAAATTATGAACGTGCAATTCCCGTTGCAGACCACATACCGGTGGGACCAGCTCAAAAAGGCCATGGGCCTCCCCGTCACCACCGCCAGCTTATCTGGGACGGCTATCCACGAGTGCACCAAAATGTCGAAGTTACTGAAGGATGCAGCCAAGGTATGCAGCCAAGCTATTTTAGCGGGCACCTTAACTACATAACATTAGAGAAAAGTGTTAATTTATTTCTTATTTTCATAATTTTCCACCCAATATTTTGGTAGCATATGGTACCAAAACCTATGACTGAAAAAATATTGAAAACTTTTCTGTTCCGGATTGTCTAGCAAAATAATTCTTCAACATGACCTGACTTTTTTTTGGTATAGAGAATCATAAGGAAGAACTTCACTCATGGGCAAGATAACTATTCCTAATTTTTATTTCTATTCTGGATACCTTCCAAAAATAGTAATTAAGGGGCCCAAACCTAGAGAGGATAGAGAAAGGCAACTCAGGACTTGTATTGATGCGAACACCTATTTCAGCTATATAGACCATCTCGACCTGACTTTTTTTTGGTATAAAGAATCATAAGAAAGAACTTCACTGATGGGCAAGATAACTATTCCTAATTTTTATCGTACTTTTTGTTGTGGATATCTTCCAAAAAAGTAATAAAGGGGCCCAAACCTAGAGATGATAGAGAGGCAACTCAGGACTTGTATTAATTAGATGTGAACACCTATTTCAGCTATATATACCACATCTCAACCGCTTTATTGTTCTTTAGTCTTTACACAAATACACAATTGCATCCATGTATATACTTAGGGTGTAAAGGTCATTGCTCTACGGTGGCGGGCCTAAGATTTGTTACTTGGGGACTCCCGGTTCTCTGTGCAAAATGACTTATACTGTAGCGTCAATTTTGCTCATATGGGGTTTCGGTAGGCATATTTGTTGCAACCTTTAACACCGGTCTCAGGTGTTGAAGATTCACAACAACACAAACGCACTACAGCGGCAGTTCATAACCTACTATAGCGGCAGTTCCGTTGGTCCGCCGCTACACTTACGTCGCTACAAATCAGCTTTGTAGCAGCGTGGCAACGGAACCACCGCTAAAGAAGCCATTTGTAGCAGCAAACTCTTACATCACCAGCCTCTACAAATGCCATCTGTAGCAGCTGATTGAAACTACAAATGGCATTTATAGGGGCGGTTAATACCACGCTCCGCCGCAACAAAAGATTTTTTTAAAAAATTAAAAAATTTGTATGTCAAATTACATGTACAGAAATCACAGATTAAATTCAACATATAGGCATAATCTCATCACATCACAATGACAAAAGGCTAAACCAACCACAATTTGAACATCCACATACACAATGTCATCCACCATTTACATTGCAAAACATTGTTTCAAATGAACTAGCCTAACTATTCCATCGGGGGCAGATCTTCATCTAAGGCATCAAGAGAGATTTCATCCTTGTCATTGGCTGGCTCATATGGTTGCTTTGATCCATACCAATAACAAAGTCGTAGGTGATTTTTGGCTAGGTCATCCTTAGCATTGAAATACTTACCTTCAGGGAAAATCACCTCTCTTAGAAGAAACCAACACATGTTAGCGACAATTACTAATAGATGACCGTCACTAAGATGAGAAGGTCCTATATATATCTGGTGCGGCTGCTTCCTATTCTGCTGCCTCTTCTTTTTCTTGCAACATAAATGGAGTAGTGTTAGAGTAGTGTAGTATTTGCTGAAATGAATATGGAAAGTATAAATTCTTAAGCAACATGAAATACTTAAAATCTCTTCCTTCTCCTCTTTAGAAAGTTCGACGACGCGGTCCCAGTACTTTGAGAGATACTTCTTGCAAACCATCAAGTGTAGCATCCACAATGGACACTACCGGGCGGTTGCTTGTAGCACTGCAAATAGACAAATACACGTCAGATGGATATATGATACAAGGAGATGCGTGCAATTTAGAGAATAAAGATTTGTTACCCATAGGAAGTTGTTACGAAAGTACATCTTTGTCTTCCATTTTGGGCTGCATATACCTAGCTCCTCCACATAGTGCTTGTAAGCGCTGTTGAGTTTGCCAAACAAGAGTCATTAGTCAAGATTATTGGCGATTAATTGTAAATATTTTTTGAAAGCTTCTTACCAGTTAAAGACACCAACGAAATCCTTGTAGCTATCTGGGCTCGAGTGGGCACTATCCAGGACTTGGCACAATCCATTTATTGGGACTAGCAAAAAGCATATCCAAAAGCATATACAATTATTCGCCAATAATCTTGATAACACGATATCGTTAGTCATGTTACATTCATAGAGCCAAGGCAAGCCATTAATCACGACTAACCACGCTTGACTGGTGATGGAATTTAAAAGTCATTTATGAAGAAAAAACTGTCACTAGTTGGTGACGCCCAAAAAACGTCCGCAATCAGGAAATCTGTTCTATTCTATTTACTCTTAGTAATTGCATAAGTAAAAGATCATTAACATAACATTACTTGTGCACTATGTGATAACCAAGTGCTAGGACCTACACATGCTAGGATGTCCTTAACTTGATTTATCTTCTCAACTGCAACCTCCAGCATGTCCTTGATCCTTATAGTCCTCCATCGTTGAGGCAACCAATCACTGAGTTGTCGATAGAAGTTTGTTGTTGCTCAACTAAGTCTTCGAGTCATGTCACCATAGAATATATGTGTATGACATTCCTTCATCAAAATATGTTAATTAGAATAATCTAGTCGTCTGTTGGAGATAATGCCAAAGCAAGTCAAAAGACACGAAGCCTTCTTCAAGGGCTGCGAAGGGTTCCGGCTAGCACGTGAAGGGTGGTGATAATCAAACTGTGGAGTGACATAACAAAGTTGATTAGTGGCATCTATGTAAATATGATTTTTTTTTCGTCCTCTATAAATAGGGGAGCGGGTCTCTGTAATGGGAACGGTTAATGACCCATGAGCCAGGTTGGCATTTGTCTAAACATGATTTTCGTGCAATATCAAGATCCTTCACCCAGCACCACAGACAGAAATAGGGCTTCGACGGCTATGACAACTAGGGCTGGACGAAAAACTCGTGGCTCGTTAGCTCGGCTCGGCTCGGCTCGGTCTCAGCTTGGCTCGACTCGGCTCAGCTCGATGAATTTTTTAGACGAGCCGAGCTTATTTTTCAGCTCGTTTACATTACGAGCCGAGCTCGAGCTGGCTCGTGAGCGGCTCGAATTTTAGGGCTCAAGGTCCAACAGCGTAAAAAAGCCCAACAGCCCTACCTCAAATGCGTTGGCCGAACACACAAGTTTACCTAGACATGGGCTGTTGGCTACTTGTCTCACGAATCACCATAGTTGGCCTTTGGATGGTCGCTTCTCACGAATTTGTAGTTGCAAACGCAAAAACTTTTGGTTGTTGGCGGCGGTAGGGTTAGGGTACACCGTACATATATCGTATACGGCGGCGGCGACGGCGCTGGAACGTACCTACTCGGACCACCTCACCATCGTCCGCATCCGAGCATCATCGTATGTAGCATTTTCTTGAACTTGATAGACTGTAAGCATTAAGAATATTTAGTTAAGCTAGTTTCTAATTGAATTTTTGTTCCAAGCTCGCGAGCTCAAACGAGCCAGCTCAAGCTCATTTCGAGCCCGAGCCTAGCTCGTTATGCTAACGAGCCGAGCCGAGCTAGCTCGTTAGGATAACGAGCTGGACCAAGCCGACCCAAGCCGACCCGAGCTGGCTCGTTAGTCCAGCCCTAATGACAACGCCAGTTCTGTGTTGAGGGCTTCGTCTCCCCAACATTGTCATAAAGGACACTCAACCAAAGCATCATATAAGGTGCATAAGATAAGTAACTAAAGCTTAGCACAAGTACATCATCATGATACAAGATAAAAGCAAGCTATATGATGATTAGGCAAAACATGCATGTCATGATAAATGATATTGAAATAACTTCATAGACATTGCATGACAACATGATGACATGATAGAGTATATACATGAAGAAGCAGACACATGTTATTATCACATATGACGCAAGATCAACATAGTATAAGATATGGAAAGCAAGCTACTCATGATGACTACGATGAACATGCATGTCATGCAAAAGTATGTAAGCATGAATGCATGACATAACATTACATGACAACAAGATGAAAAGGTAGAATACATGAATAAGAACATGCAGTTTGTCATCACATAAGAAAACAAAATCATCATGGTATAGGATAAAAGGTAATATTAAGCATGAGGATCTAGTGCATGTAAAGGTACATGATACATAGAAGAATACAAGACATTCTTACCTTGTCTCTTACCTCGCTCATGTGTGTAGTAGTCACTTTGTAGAGTAGTGTTTACTACATCCAACTTCCACGCAACCTTCTGAGGTGATGACATTCCAATTGTGTATCACTATATCCATGAGGCTAAAACACCATGCACACCAGCAAACCTTGTCAGTCTCATTAACTACATTGACATGAATTACTAAAACCTATGAACCATGTTCTACATTCGTTTATCTTAACCCTCCCCCCCCCCCCCCCCCTCTCCTCCTCAACCAATTAGACTCCATGCTAACTAGCCTCCTTCCAATAGAACCCTACGTCTATGTTTCTCCGCCCCTCCATGCTAACAAGATTCGACATGGTTTCACATTGAATGGATCCATCAAGCTATCTTGGGACAAAGGGCAATGATGATTCAACGTATATAAGGTAGCAAGCCATTGTAGGAGAGCTTTAGTTGCAATCCACAAGGAAGAACAGAGTTTCCTTGCATGCATGCAGGGTGGTGTGGTGCATCAGCATGCATTCTACAATGGTAGGGAGCTCCACATAGAGTTGCCAGGAAACATTGCATTGAGCTCCACAGTGGCACACATGTCTCTTATCTCATGTGTGTAGTAGTCACTTTGTACAATAGTGTCCCACTACATGCATCCTTTTGAGGTGATGACATTCCAATTGTGTATCACTATATCCATGAGGCTAAAACACCAGGCACACTAGCAAACCTTGTTAGTCTCATTGACTGTTGACATCAATCACTAGAACTTATGAACCATGTTCTACATTCATTGATCTCAACCACCCCCCCCCCCCCCCTCTCCCCCCTTAAACCAATCAGACTCCATGACAACTAGCCTCCTTCCAATAGAATACTACGTCTATGTTCCTACACTCCTCTTAAGATCGATAACACGATATGGTAGGGTTTCACATAGAATGGACCTATGTATCTATCTTGGGCAGAGGGCAACGATGATTCAACATAACATCGAAAACCCATTGTAGGATAGCTATAGCAGCAATGCACAAGGAAGCCAAGAGAGGTCCTTTGCGATTGCATGCAGGGCAGCGTGGGTACAAATGGTAGGGGCCTCCATAGAGAGTTGCCAGCAAACATTGTGTTCAGCTCCATAGCGGCACATAGGCTTGCATCTAAGAAACTTTGCAGCAACAAACATGTAACATCCCAGCGCGTTTGTATCCTCTTAGTTGTGATTTAAGTCTATGTGGCCCATAAGTGGTGTGGTTATGGGAATAGGCCTACATGAATTGTTTAGGTGGGTTAGGTTCAGCATATAACCCTTGTTGGTTCCAAAGCATAGCACCTTTGGGTTAACCCTTTTACACGAAGCAAGGGAGAAAGCATAATAGGAGTGTTATTTGCATGTGCGTCTAAGTGGATTTTGGATGCATGATCTTACAGAACTCGACAGCGTGACTCGTAGCTCCGAGTGCAGTGTGTAGGGAGATGTTGTCAGAAGGGAACCTCCAACTCGTTCGAGCAGCCGAGCCATGTTGTTTTCATTTTTTATGGGAGCAACTTTCACTGCTATTTCTAGAACTGGTCATAATGTGTTTGATGAATATGTGGGTGTGGATGAAGGGATCAAAATGCCCTAGAGTGGTGGAGTAGGGATTTCCTCGTGTTTAGTTCAACATCAAGGCGTTGAACATGTCTAGCAAAAGTTATGTTGCTTAGACCTTTCCTACCTTCATTACACAATTCTAATAGAAAGTTAAGCACAAAGGCCTAGCATTACCATCACTCCATTTTTTGTTCCCGTATTACCAAGATGTTGAATAACCTTTCCGAAGTGTTCCGCATACTCGATTCCAAAGGATAGGCCCCAAGAGCCGCCCCACTACTCTAGTGGTAGCTCTTCTCACCTCGGGACATTGAGCGCTAACCGGTCACGAGAACGAGCTATATGCTGTCACAATCTCCTTTGACAATCTCTCAAGGTGATGCCAAGCACCGAGAGTAATAATCTGTGAGCACCAAGTGCACGAGATGTGGTGGAATGAACAAACTAGGTAAGCCAAGCATTGAAAGATAGGCTAAAAATCTAAAGCAAACTGCTCTTTTTTATTGAACTTGGCTCAGGATTGCATAATCACAATCAAGCAGCTGACAACTCTATATATATGCCCAAACCAGGGAAGTACCCGTTGTCCACTTTTCCAAACAAAAAATGTACTATGATATGTGGCCTTAAAGACCCGTTGTATGATATAACCACTTTGAACCAACTTTCTATCTTAATTCAAATCCAACTCACAATATCATATGGCCATTATCACTGGAACAAAACACTGGCCCTCCATAACATAAGGCCATTGCATCCTGCTAAAGTCTAAGTATTTAGAGACTTTAGGAAAACCTACCATTCTCACCGTATTATAGGGTCAATAGAGCATTGCACCATTCGGCCACATCACATAATCATCTAAAACCTTTTACCTACCTAGTACAAATCCACCATCACTCCTCTGGCATAACCTGGATCTATCTACATACGCTCAAACCCTCTTAATAGTATGGCGAAGATAAAAAACAAGATTTATACTACTCGAGATGTTCTTCAATACCATGATAGTCCGAACTACCATGTTCTATACACTTTCGCTTATCTTTTGCAGCAATACCTTCAGTATGATCTAGAATCATTGGACTGAGGCATCCACACTTTATCATGATGACATAACACCACATGTTTTCTACATAACTAACGTTATTCAATAATCATATTTCCATTAATCATCAAACATACCACCAGATGGCAAGACGCTTAAAGTGTACTTTTCCTTATTCTGTCATAAGTCAAAAGATCCAAAGTTTGACAAAGTTTACAGAGAAGAGTATTAATATCTGCGACATCAATTAAATAAACTACGATAGTCCTTCGATAATAGATCTAACGATGCAGAACTTGGGAAATCATAAATATTATTGTTTTCTATAAACTTGATCAAACTTTAAATAGTTTGATTTTGGATAAAACCAAAAATACTTGTATTTAGACGCGGAGGGGAAATATATTTCCCCTCATCAATACAACTACAAGGATTTCATAAGCTGATGGACAATACAATTAATCATGGGATTAGCTGAAAAATAATTATATTAAATCAGCGAAAGGCCCAAACATACTGCTCCCATGCTCAAAGCTCTATATATTTACTCTTCCATTTTATAATTCGCTCAATGGGATATCTACCTTACTCAACTAAAGTTGGGGTTTTATTTTATTTTTCGTTTCAGAATTATTGTGATCATGAAGAAGAGCCCTCCACTCCTCAAATTAGCATAGATTTATGAAGAAAAAGAGTGGGTACAAATTAAATGTTCTGTGACCACAGATAAAAGTAGCTAATTCTGAAATAGTGCACCTAAAAAATTACAGAAAAGCAACCATATCTATGACCACTGACCTTTCCGACAATGACACTTGTGAAATCATGAACTTATTTGTCTCATTGGGCATGAACGTTCGGGCACAGCTATTGGATGACAGGCAAGCAGAGGGCAAGGAACGCATGGGCTTGATAATCCTCATCTCCAACAGCCATAACATCTCCATCTGCGAGAGGACATTAAGCTCCAACTACCCGGTCTATGCCTTCAGTTTCCATTGTGTGGACAATGCCAGGGCCATGTACCGCATTGCCAGCTGCTCCAGTGGCATCTACAGTATCTTGCTGGACGACAGCGATGAAATCAGCGAAGCTTTCAGGGCTTGTATCCGCAAAATCACCTCCTTTGTAGCCATGAATACCGAGGTAAAAATAGAGTGCAGCTCGTCCTCCAATGTGAAGCTGTCCACCATTGAGTCTGGCCGATTCAAATCTAGTATCGACTATGGCAAGAAATCTGGTTCCATCTTCCCTGGTGCCCTCTATCCAGGCGCGGAGAGGAAATTTATTGTCTATCTGGATAATGTCCGAGAGGACGAGTATGTCCATATGTCCAAGATGTTGACAGTTGGTGTGACGTGGAAGCAAGGATCCAACAAGGTTCAGGAGAAGCTGGGTCAAATCGACGTCGTCAGGGGCATAGATTCTGGCTCCAAGGAGTTGGTGGCTGAAATCATCCGCATCCAAGAAGTTAAAATTGTCAGTGCCATAGCTGATCCTAAGACCAGAACAGATGTTGTCTTGGATAAGTTGCAGGAGCTACATAAACGACTCATGGCGCTGGGTGGCAATGTACGCATGCGTCCGAAACATTCTACCTATGCATCGTCTGTTGATAAGGAGAGCATTGCCAGACTCATGAGTGACAAGGATGGCTCTTGGCTGTCATATATGCTTTCATGGCTATCGTTTCAAGGGTTATGTGAAAAACCACCATCTGCACCAGCATTCAGTAGGCCTCGCCAAGAGATTGAAGAAAATGTTCAGTAGCCCAATGGCATCGACTGTTCTGATGTTCTCTCTGAGCTAGAATGGGCTATTATGCTATCTACATGTGAACTCAATGATGTTGTAACTAATAGAGGTAAATCAATCAGCGAGAACAAGGCTGTCGGACAGAACAGGCAGCGTCAGTATGTCTTACCCTGTAATCTTTACTCCTTATTATTTGTGTTCTGAGTCCACTCCCGTGCGCGTGCGTCGCGCGCCCCTTCACACAGTAAATTTTCGGCGCCGATAGGTGGGCCCACCCCCGCGTGCACCGTAAAAAAAGCTCTGTTTTCTCTTCGTTTCCAAATCCCCGCTCCGCGGCCCTGACCCGGCCGTGGCGGCGCTCGAGTGTGCGGAGCAGGAGGAGGACGAGGAGTTCTACGAATTGCTGGATCGAATCCACTCCTTCTCCGCCTCCGACGACGACGCCGACCACCGCCGCCGTAGGCGCAGCAGCCACCACCACCACCTGCACCCCTCCGTCTCCTCCGTGTATGACGTCTGGATCTCCGAGTCCACCTCCGTGGAGGAGCAGCACCCTCTCCTTCTCCAGCACCTCGACCTCGCCTCCGAGCCCCCGCAGCCTCCCTCGCCGCGCCACTCTCCTCGCTCGCTGTCGCCTTCCGCGTCTCCTCCACTGTCGTTGCCTCTTCTTCCTCGGCTGGCCGCGGTGGAGCCCAGATCCGCCGGGTTCAGGAAGCCGTCGCTGGCGGTGGGAAGCAACGCCGGATCCGGAACCTCTACGGGTACGGAGTTTGAGGTCAGGGAGGTGCATGAGGAGGTGGTTCGGGAGGCCGGCACCGTCCAGCAGCTCACCATCGAGGAGTTCGAGCTCTCCATTGTCACATACAGCCGACGCAGCACAGAGGAGAGGGACACGGAGAAGGAAAAGAAGGAGAGGGAAACATAGCGCCTCAGCTCTGCCGCTCCTCCCCCGACATCCTTCAATATACAATCTTCGGTGAGACAAATTTCCTCCTTGTATACTTGCACTGTCGCATCAATTTGGTTACTACATTTTCATCTTTTCTTTTGACATTCTGTACATATCAGCTTCCCAATGTTCATAATCAACACTGTACTATACTGACTGATGTGCTATTTCCCCTTGACTGCAAATCTGTTTATTGTTTGATGCTTGCCTTTGACTGGAATCTAGCTACTAATTAGCTAATTTTAGATTAATCAGCTAATTTTGTTTTAGGACTATCTTGTGAAGAAACTCTGTCTCTGCTGTCGAATTCTTTGCATGTTCCTAGATCTTCATTAAAACCGTCTAGCAATCCGCCTGATACATTTGTTGCCAAATGCTTGCATGTGTCGAAAGCTTCATTGTCACATCACCTAGAATCGATGTACATCATGTTCATGTGTGATGTCTAACCACATTGTTTGTTACTATATATGTGCAGAGCTTATGGCAGTGGAAAAGAAGACATCCCTCTCTGCGATGTGCCAGGATTTGAAGACTGTAGGATGAAGCTGCTGAGACACGTCTCATTTGTTGACTGCCCTGTATGACTCAACTTTCCACTTTTCAATTTAATGCATATGAACACTTTGGATTCTAACTCTGATCATCGAGTGTTCCAGCTGAATGTTAATGTTGTTGCATTAAATTTCGTATATGCTAATACAGTATCCATTTGATGCATGAAATTTTGTATAGCCCGATACAATTTCCTTTGGTTTCATTTGCCATAATTTATATAATTTGACAGTTAAATTTAACTGCCGTGATCTAATTTCTTGTTGATAATCATAGTTCTGCGAATTGGAATGCCATTGATCAATAAGGATCCCATTCTGAAAGAATTAACGAATAGATCTTCACCAGCATCCATAGTGTTGCTAAACCTTTAGTGTCATGGTTTTACCATCTGTAATCTGCTTATTGTATTTTGTTTTTTGACATTATCAATAATACTTAACTCATGAACAGGTCCACGATATTCTGATGGCCACAATGCTTAATGGAGCCGCCATCATGGATGGAGCCCTTTTTCTGATAGCAGCAAATGAGATCTGCCCACAACCACAGACATCAGAGCACCTTGCAGCTGTTGAAATTATGCGTCTTCAACACATTATCATTCTTCAGGATAAGATATATCTTATCCAGAAGGTTGCAGCAATGAACGAGCATGAAGCACTCCAGAAATTTATGAAGGTCAGTGCTGTTCCATCTCCCATATAGATAGCCAATGTTCCATGATATACGGTCCATAATATTATTTTCTTCTGCTCAGGTGACAATAGCTCAAGGTGCTCCTGTGGTTCCAATATCTGCACAGCTCAAGTATAATATTGATGTTATCTGTGAATAAATCGTGAAGAAAATCCCCATACCTGGGGAATTTCACCTCTCCCCCAAACATGATTGTCATTCGCTCTTTTGATGTGAACAAACCTGGGTCAGAGGTTAATGAAATCAGGGTGGAGTAGCAGGCGGCAGTATCCTCAAGGCATGGATTTATTTTTCTCGAAATATTACCATTTTTTGGAAAACCATATTTTTGTATGGAAAGTAAGTGTTGACTGAATTTTGCAGGGAGTTCTGAGGGTGAACCAGAGAATAGAAGTCTGTCCTGGCATTGTGATGAAAGATGAGAGTGGGAACTGGGAACATTAAGGGTACCCCCATCTACTCGAGGATTGTGTCCCTGTTTGCTGACCAGAATGAACTGCAGTTTGCTGTTCCTGGAGGGCTTATTGGAGTTGGAACGACCATGGACCCAACATTGACTCGTGCTGATAGGCTGGTCAGTCAGGTCCTTGGTGAAGTTGGATCACTGCCTGATGTTTTCATCGAGTTGGAGGTCAGTGAATTCTTTGCTGCTTCAAACCTACAGCATAAGCAAGAAATTATTTGCAGGTGAACTTCTTCCTCCTCAAAAGGTTACTGGGGTTAGGACAAGTGAAACTGAGAGGGCAAGCAGGGTCTCGAAGCTCGCCAAGGCGGAGATTCTGATGGTTAACATTGGGTCGATGTCCACAGGATCCCGTGTTGTTGCTGTCAAGAATGATCTTGCGAAGCTGCAGCTCACATCATCGGGGTGCACTAGCTAGGGCAAGAAGCTGGCTCTCAGCCGGCGCATTGACAAGCACTGGCATCTGATTGGTTGGGGCATGATCCAGGCTGGCACTACCCTTGACGTCCCACCCTGCCCGCTTTGATTATGTTGTCATGAATACTGATGCCAGCAGCCCAATGCATTGTAAGAACACGCTGTTGATTAATCAATAAATGTTCATTCATTATTTATTTGTACATGGTAGTTGTTTGTTTGTTATAAAAAAGCACTTTTTTTCCTGCCACTGCTACTGATTCCTTTATTTCCCACGTAACCTTTACTTCTGTCTGGAGAAGATCCATTCAAGCAGATATAGTAGGTTATTTTATCTGGGTGAATTAGAGAATAGACAGAGGTCCGTTGGCATTTCAGCTTCTCTTCTCCTTTCAGGGCCTACCCGGAAAAAATTTATGAAATACATTGTGCCATGGAATAAATGTAGATCTCTTATAGTTTTAATGATCATACAGTTTATCTTGGCCATCAATGTTCTAATCCCTATAATCTTGACTGTCAATGGTCATACCATAAATCAGAAACAATTGTGACAAAACTACAATATGCATCGCCACAGTTCTTCCATGTTTCTTTTTTTTTACCTGCCATTAGAATCTGAGACCAAAGCTTACAACTTAAGTAAACACGTAGGTTCAGGTCTTGTTTTCCCTATAATCTTGACCAAATATGCAGTTACGTCTGCCTATTTTTGGAAAATAAACATTCAGGTTCAAACTGTAGTATAGATAAAGCGCATTCCTAACAAAGAATTTTGTCACTATTTCTATGATTTTGGGGTCTAGGTTATTCTGCATAGCAAATTTGATGCTGGGGCTTTGAAAACTTTAGCATGTGTATGCGGTAATAGTCAGGTTTAAAAACTGACTAATACGGCCAATATTATGTAAAATTATATACATGTGCAATAATAGAGTGTTTTTGTTTTGGAATCAAAAGATTTTTCAACCTCACCTGTTGACTTTTTTTGCTTTATTGGAATGGTTCAAAATTAATTTTTTTAAAAACTGAGATTTATGAAATTTATTGTATATTTCTTTTGGCCAGCCCGTGGCAACGCACGGGCACTTTTGCTAGTTTCGCTGTTATTTATTGTTCCACCATATATCCAACTATATAGGTACCTTAAGGTACCCCGTATGCATTACTTAATAGACACCACTCTTGCACCCTCGAATGATGGGACCTCGAATGGGTTATATGATTCTAGTAAGAAAGTGTTACAGTAGTCCCTTCTTCCGACTCTTGCACCCTAGTAGAAATCAATGAAGGAATAATAAAAGGTAAATAAAAAATAGATAATAAATGCAGGTGTTGGCTGATTATCTAAAATAAATGAAGGAATATTTCCGTTATTGTAAGACCAGCAACTAATCGGCAATATTCCTTAACGGAATAATAGCTCATCTTCAAAGAAAAAAAACTCTCCAATCGGGAATATTCCTTCATGGAAAATCAGCTCGTCATTCCCGGAAAAAACTTTCCAAACAAAAATATTCCTTCACGAAAATCGGATCGTCCTTCACTTGAAAAACTTTCCAAAGTATGATGACTCGACATATTTTTAACTTGGCATGTATAAAGTACCGGACTCGAAGGGTCATCATCTAGTATATATACTTCCGCAATGGTTAATCATATGATTGAATCCGGAATTGTAGATCCGACTTTTCGGAGACCTTACTTGCCTTCGAGTGGCTACGACATTGACGAATTTAGGGCCGTGTATGATATGCTTCTTGAGCTAGGTCTTATTGTAAAAACCAGAGACCGACAAAGGTTCTTCTTGAGTTTGTATTTCGAATATTGTTGAATAAATTTGAATGAGGTCTCTTGTTACATTTTCGACCGTCGCATAGCTCAATGAATAAGCAAGAATCAGTACTCCTTACTTGCATTTTATTTATGAATAATCTATTTCCACATGTACCTCTAGTTGTTAGTGTGCAGGTGGAAAACAGGGAATATCCAGGTGGACACATGCCCCAAGGCGATGATTCAACACTTCCATAAAACATTCGCAGCGGGAATTCTGTCACACCCGGTTCAAAGAAAATAACCGAATGTAAATCCACATGTATGACAGGATCAGTTAACCATACATGTAGTCGACAAATAGTGAAATATCATTATTACAAGCAAAGTAAATGTTTAATATTCGATAGATAAGGACCCGTAGGTCTAAAAGAAAATTACAAGCAGCAGGCCGCACATAAGCGAAGCGTGTCTTCCATCTCCACAGGCGTTGTCCGGGGGAGCGCCAGCCTAGTACGAAGCGTTCGGATCAAAGTCGTCGTTGTTGTACTCCGCTTCTCCTCCATCGTCTGAGCAGCAATATATGACAAAAAGGGGGGAAAAGCTCACGTGAGTACATAAAGTACTCAGCAAGTGTTGGAAAGTATATGACATGTTTGGCTATAAGCAAGAAAGGCTCGTCTCGGGTTTACTGCACTACGCAACACGAACAACCTAGATTCAAAGCATCCTAATTACTAGGTGTCAACTCTCCAACATGACTAAACCGACAAGGGAAGAACTCATCGGATCCCAATCCGACTACCAATGAACCAGCCAACCAAGCCCCCACTAATCATGAATAAGTCCAGGCCGCTCTTAACCGTGAGCACGGCTGTCATGACAGTTTGTATCTCTGCAGAGTTTGCGCATGTTCCCCATGAGTCGTGTTTCCCGTTTTGCTTCACACTTCCGGGGTGTGCAGCCAGGGTCACACTACAAGGCCTTTCCAAGGCTCCTCTCAACCTGTAGACACCCGCTAAGGTTCCACCGCTAACAGCATATGGAGTCCATTTTACCTCCGCTGCAGAAGCCCCCTCTTGCGCCACTAAACAACCGGATGGTGTGTACAGAGAAGAAGAGGATATCCAAGTAATTAGTCAGGCTGTACCCATATAGGTCTCATGGCTATGCTGTTAAGCCGGGTTACATGCTCCATGAACCGGTCCTTAGAACCTATGGCAGGCACTATCACAAACCGAACTCTCGTGCACGACGGCACCAAACCAAATATCGCATCCTGCCAAGGTTCCCTAATCTCCATGTCTCTAAAACCATTACCATCCCAAGAGTTAAGTTCAGTAAACATTTGTCAAGTTAAGGAACCCATGAACCAACCCATTGATAGCACTAGCAAAATTCTACCAGACCTATGTACTACTCATCAACGGCTTTAAGGAATAATAAGGAAATAGCTAGTAAACCATAACATGGGATTCCAATTTAGACATGCATGCAAAATAAAAATCTACACAATCCTATATGGGTTCCGTATGGTCAACGGCACTTGCCTGGTTGCTGCTCAAACTCTTCAAAAACCTGATCTTGGAGGTTCAATGCCGGCTCTTGATCTGTTCACGCAATCATCGTACCGACAAGCAAACAACAAACACATTGAGAAACAGAGCCAAACAGCAGAAACACAGTAAAACAATTATACTACCAGAAAGCCTACGTTGTAACGGTCGTGTGAGCGCAAGAATCGTCCAAATCGGAGTTCGCATGAAAAAGATATGAACAAATGAAGTTACAAGGCTTTTTCTGAAAATGCTGCTACGGCAATAAAATATACTCTGTTTTCATACAGAGAACAGAGTATCTTGCGCAACAATAGCAACAGGGAGCAAGTACTTTTATAAAGGAAAAGGCCATCAGAGATTGAAAAGCAGAGCACCTGATTTAATTAGCAACATGAAGGGCGTGAGACATCTAGTCCTAGCCGTACTAGAAATTCTAGCTAAGTGACGAGACCGAGCAAGCATGCAGAAACGTCATGGCCCTGATGATCTAAGACTGAAACACCTTGGCCTAACCCGTGCAACTGTCTACCGAGCCTGATGACAGATAAAGCAACAGGAGGAGATTGGCCTGAGGCTCTCACCTATGGTGCTGTGACTGCCGGATCGTGGTTGTAGGGGCTCGTTAAAGATCAGGCTGCAGCATTTGAGGGCGAGACATGTCAGGTCGTCGAGATGTCGTGGTTGTCCGGAGCTCGTCGGAGATGTGATTTCCCATGCTGCGAGTCGACGGTGACGACAAATCATGGTTGCCGGCGTGTTCGTCAGGGACAAGGCTGCAGCTTCAGAGACGAGTTCTTCCTTCAGTCGTCAAGGTGCCGTGGCTGTCCTGTGGTGTTGATCAGCGATTAGAATACATGGGATGCGCGGTAACGGCGACGGCAAAAGGCAGCGCAACTCACAGCTCGCCGAGGACCTGTTTTCCAGACAGAGAAGACGATGGCGACGGACTCCACAAGCTCCTTGTTCCCCTGCGATGGGAGAGCTTCGATCAGCAGGGATCCATGGCGGTTCATGAAGCTGCTGCATCAACTTACCCGGACACGGCGGCAGCCAGTTTTTCTCCTGGGCAAACGAAGCGCAAGGAGATGAAACAAGGAGGCGTCTGCTGTTTTGGTTGAAGGATGGAAGGAGAGGACACGTTTCCATGGAAGGAGGCCACGCTCTAATGAGGAAATCAATAGTATTGATTAGCGGCATTGAAGAATATGGCAGTTTTGCCATGTATTGTGTCACGGACTGCATTAAGAGAGAAGGAAAGAGACGACTGGATTTTTTTTGGACAAGTGGCCAGCCTCTTATTTGCATTGTACACGAACTTCTATCGAGTTTAAAATTCATTTTTTTCATACAAATGCAAACAAACAACATGATGCACGTTGAACTTAGCTAAATTTTAGTTCAAGAAAAATCAATTGTACTGATATTTGAATTATTTTAAATTATTGAAAAACCTGGGTGTTACAAATTCTACTCCAAGATAAAAGGCCAAATTCAACACAAACCCAGAACCAACTAAAGGCCACTACACGTGGATAAAGGGCCAAGAGCCGAAGGGGAGCCACCTGCCAAAGCCCATCCCAGGAGGGGCCAGGCCAAGTCGGTCGACCTGCTCTGGTGGCCCCCGGGCCCATCTTCCTATGACGGTTGCCAGCCGGCCTCCTTATGTCGGTTCCACCTGTAATAAATGCCACCGACCTCAAGAA